>VXAB01001674.1:322005-455162 GCA_013399175.1 Odontophorus gujanensis
TTACTTCAGGTATTTTAGCAGTGCATCTGTGAAACTGGACTGCAGCTGGTTCAGATTAATTTCAAAATGACCAACCATGCCTTAGGCTTAAAAATACCATTAATAATAATTAAGATGTTGAGTAGCTTCAAAAGAAATAAGATACGTGGCATATTTCAAAAACACATTTTTTTTTTCACCTTCTCTAATTTTTCTAAGGGATTTTGTATTTCTGAAAAATTTTATTGTAAAATTATCTGCATTCCTGTGCTCAAAAAGCACTTCTACAAAATGTGTTTATGACAAATACCATTAGCATCTCCAGCAAATTCTACTGTGTAATTTAATGATAGCTCTAACTTGTTCAGCAATCACAGCTATAATTATCTAAGGTTTTGTGTGTAGACATTTGGATGGACTTGAATCTGGAAATAAAGTTATAAACTCAATTATATCTTACATAAGGATGGCTTTTCAAATTCCAATAAGATTGCCATAAATAAAGTTTTGTATTTTTAAAGTAGAACCATAATTCAGAATTGTAGGAATAAGTGATTCTTTAAATCGAAGTGCTTATGCTCTTAACTTCTTTGTTTGCAAAAGTGAGTAGGTAGTTAGAAGCGTACATGCATAGGTTAACGTGATTTTTAGTTGTGATTACAGAACTAAATCCAGCTTGAATGCTGACACAAATTGCCTTCATAAGAAGGAAGAAGATGCTTGAAAACATGCTGTAATGTGAATCCACAGTAAATTTATATTTATTTCATTTTCTTTAATTGTACATTATTGGCATTTCTTTGTACACCCACCAATTTGATACAACCCTTGTTTGAACTTCTAATACATTTCACTTTGATTCACCAATAAACTTTGATCCCTCACAGTTTAGATATGAAACACTTATTTCATCCACGTGCCTAGAAGAGAACCCGCTCAACATTTTTAGTTTTATTCTTACTGTCTTAAAAACTTTTTCTTCTTTTCTGATCTTTTTTTTTGTAGTAGATAGTGTTGAAATCTCAGTATTTAACACTTTGAAGCATTCTGTTATCTCTTATCTTCCCAGTCTAGAAAGATGGTTAAAAATACCACAGAATCTTCAGGAAATAAATGGAGTTGCAATATATATGTAAAAAAAAAAATATTTATGGTAAGAACAATAAAGCACGTGAAACAGATTGCCCAGAGAGGTGCCAATTGACTAGGCAATATCATCTAGAAAAAACAGATGATGTCACAAAGATGTGTGAAGTAGTAATTCCATTTTATTCTTCAGTTCTTTTACATAGTAAATTAGAAGAAAGCCTGATTGGGCTTTCTAGGGTGGTTTCTGTGTGTTCTTCAACTCCCAGAACTTTGCAATTTCAACCAATATGCATAACTGACAGTTTGAGTGATGCTGTGTATGTGCACAAGTAGATGTGTGTAAATGCACGTATCTTTCTGTCAGAGTAAGAATGCATTTGCATTTTTCATTAATTCTGAGATAGATAGTACTTTAGAGCCATTTCTTACTGTCATTAACTACACCACAGTAATCTCAGTAGCTGAGAAGAGATGAAATTTTCACCCTACATTCATGACAAGTTGTTTTTGAAGACAGTAAGCAAGCCATAATGAACATAATTTTCTTTTCCCTTTTAGGTAAGGACAGCAATTTAAGGCAAGGGTTATACTGGTGAAATCAAATACCAGATTTTTATTAGCAGTTTTAACTTACATCACATTTATGATATTGTGTTCTTTTTGTTCAGGTTTTTGTATTGCCCTTATCATTTTCATTTTCTTTGACTATTCATGCTGTGTTAAGCAACATAACTAATCTGTCATGTATCTCTCTCATTCCTTTCCTGCAAGAGAAATTTGTGGTGTGATGTGACTTGGTCTTTTCCTCCTCATTCCATTTTTGATTTGCAATTTTCAGTTTACCTTTTTGTAGAATCTTCTGGAAGTAGTCTGAGTCATGTTGCTATTCTTCAGAGACTTCACAATGAATTTAGAAATAAGTATTGCAGTCTGGGAGACAAGAGGGATTCTAAATTTTTGCAACTTCAAGCCTTCTTCGTCTTCCTAGTGTATCAAATATACTAAGTAAAAGCTCACAGACTGTTTTAAATTTAGTATTTATAATTAGACTTTTGTGTTGGTCAACATGCAAGTTATTGCCCTGCCCTTTCTCCTCTGTCTCTGCCTCTCTTACTTTTTACTACTCTGAGCTACAGGGCCAGTAGTTTGGTACAATTCTGATGCTAAAGGACTTGAAAAGAGTAAGCACAGAGGAAAGTAACAAGTGAACTTCCAGTTCTTCCTCATGAAAATCTGTTCCTGCTCCAGTCTTCTCTTGCAGCATTTTCAAGATGAAAGCAGATATCAAGATAACTGATATTTCCTTGTGTCTTTAAAGTTTATTTTCTAACACATTACTTGCCACTTCAGATTTGATTCTGAATATGCATCACTGTTAAAATAATTTCTCTTAGCCATTTTTACTTCATGACATTACAGAAATAGATGTGTTTTAAGTGTCAAATTGCTTATTAAGAAGGCTAGAATGAAGAAAAAATATTTCCTATATGAACTTAGTTTAAACATTTAAAGATGTTAAAACATGTGCTGTTGTTTTTCCTCTACAGGTGCATACATAAAGCTTGCTGTTCAAATACAGAATTGCTACTGTCAATAAAAATAACATAAGCAACTTATTAAGGAAACAAAGCTTATATTTAAAGCAAGAGAACATGAATGGAGTGCTAAATATTTCTTCTCCTATCTTGTGTTCAGACTTCAAAAATTACTATTTTTTATTTTTTCCTTCCACAGTTTGATCCTGATGGAGGTGATGAAGCAAAAGAATAAAATAAGAGCAATAATTATTTTCATAACATCTAAAATTCTACTCTTGTAATTTTCTTATGATTCGTTTGAAGTCCATTTGTTTGCTTTCTTTTCTGATTTTATTGTTATTCATGTCATTCACAGAAATATCCATATATGCATTTATTTATTTTCAGACAATTAGCAGCCTTTTTAATACTTTAAGTGTATTAAGAACCTGGGCAAAACATTTTATCTTGGTGAGTGTAAAGCTTATTTACCTATCTTAACTAGAAAATGGAATATAAAGTACTATAAAGTTAAAATATTTCATCATTTCTTAGAAATTTAGGGGCATGAGCAGTAAATATATATATATGTATTTAGTTTAAAGAGGCTTCATATAAAGGAGGAAAACATCCTAGCAAGAAAAAATTCTGGAGGGCCCTTTGAAGTCCATGTGTTTTACTTAGAGTCAATTTTTTCTCCATTTTTAGTACCTGGTTGTATGCATAGTGCTTATTATTTTTCTTGTTTGGAAGTGATAGGATGCTATATTTGTTTATCTATTTAGTACATCAACTATGTAATGAGGCCCAAAATCAGTAATAACAGCGCTTTGGTGCTTCGGGATCTAATCTTTTTCTGGGATTTTTCTACACCAATGCATCCATAAAACTTGCTGTTACAGAGAAAAAATGCAAGCTCGGATGTCTTAATCCTGAGACGTGTCGCTGTTCCGTTCAAAGAGCCATTAGTGAAGGTGTTCATGCTTGTTGAGATTATAAAATCTTAATTGATTAATAGTGCTATTGTTTTTTTCTAAAGTTGTTTTCTGTTCCTAGAAAATAGTACATAAGTTTCTTAATTTTAGCTAATCAATATCATCATTCATTATGTGAAAGACAGGAGATATCTACAAGTCAGCAAAGCTGTAGATAATTTCTGTGTAACTCGAAAATTTCCCACATCAGGAATTCTCGTTGCACTGTCCCTGATCAGTATTATTAGGAAAAGCAGGCATAAAACAGTCTGCCATGTTCTCTAATTAAAGACAGATGGCCTTGTGCAAGTTAGTCCTAATCTCAGGTTACTAATCTACATTTTGTACTACTATTTTCAGCAACAAATATATGCAAGCGTCGAGAAAGAGAGGGGGAATAAAGCAAACAAATAAATGTTAAAAGTACGTGATGTTTTTCAGATACTTTGTGAAATTTCATGAGCCTGAAGGAAGTATTGGTGCTCACTGAACCTTGGAAGGGTTCTTCTATGGTCTTCATTTGGCAGAGAATCAGGGTTACTACCATTATGACCATATGATGACTTTGAAATGAGACTAGCAAAAACATCAGCCATCTGCTTTTGAGGAAAACATAAAAAGCTGTGCTGTTCCTGAAGGACATGCTGGGAACATACACCACGATCCACTTCGCTGATGAGCAAAATATAATAAACTTAGAAGGATAGTGTTCAGAACAAGTGTAGAGCTGTAATGAATATACTTCCTCAAAGTATTTAGAGCTGAATTTTACATTTTTATTCAATGCTGGTAGCTGTACACATTTAACCTAGCCAGCAGGGCTGTGTGTATGTTAAGTACAGGCTGATCTATGGAAAACTTGCAGCAACATTTCCTTACTCAGATACTGGGGAACTATTTTATGAGACAAATTTTTTGCTGTTTCAGGGACCTGAGCTCAAGTCTTACATACAGTAATGTTCAGTGTGTTCAAATAGCAGTGCAGGATACAATTGCTAATGTTGGCACTACTGACTAGCCTCAGCTGGCAGAAATGCTGGTACCTTGACCCAGAACATTGCACTCTGTCTTCAAGATTCAGATTGCTCAGAATTCTGATTGGATAATGAGCAGATGTAGGAATGAGATGTCTGTTGGATTGTAATGGACAGCTCCTCCACCCTCGGTATGAAGGACTGAGTGCTCATGACTGCGTAAAAAAAAAACAACAACAAAAACAACACAAAAACACACACAAAAAAACCTCCTCAGTTACAGTGTCTCTAAATCTTTATCTTGCATAGAAACAGATGGAAATCATTCACACATCTGAGCAGCAAAATCTCAAAATGAAGTGGGTACATGGTGGCATACATTTGGCTGGCTTTTTGTTTTGCAGTGATTTTGAAGGCAAAATGCATGTTGTAAGGCATCTGCACATAGTGGGTGTGAGGCTATGCTACGCAAGAAATAAAAGGCAGGCTGGTGAGAACAAAGATCAACAGGAGCCCTTGATACAATGGCAACAGTAGGAATAACTGAATGCAAACAGAACACTAGAATAATGTGTGAGCAAGGTACTGATTGCTGAAAATCCTGTGACGGCTCATGTGTTCAGAAGTTGCAACCTGGGGATGTAATTTATTGTGCATTTAAACACTGGAACTGATGGAACTGAGGAGTGGATTCCAACAATATATTGTCAGTGAAAGAAATCTGACCAAAAATAATGTCATATAACCCTGCTTTGCTTGCCTGTGAAACAAGAAATAACTGTTTTTTCTGGTTCACTGGTAAATCTTTTTAAAGGATCACCTTCAGTAGTAAACTGAGTATTTAACAAGTATAATATAAGAAACTACAGAGGTTGGGGGGTTGCTCCAAAAATAATATCTCCATTACAACTGACTCACTGACTACTACTATTTCTCAAGAGAAGCTTTCTAAAAAACGGGTGTATTAAAATAAGTAACTTATTGTTCCAGACTGAGGCCCTTTTGTGACTATTTCTTGTTTTTCTTTTTTTTCCTTGTCTACATATTCTTAATTATGTTGAGGGTGGGATATATGCTCGTGATCTGTTATCTTTTCTGTGGATATTTGTATTTTTTTAGATAATTATTTCTATCATACACAAGTCAGTTCCTGAACAAAGACATTGAGCACTATATTCACTTAGCAAAATGATGGAAATTTGGAAAGATTTTTCCTAGACTGGTATACCTTAAAATATTACATCTAAATTATTTTAGATCATCTAGCTAACCCAGGATTAATAGCTGTTGTGAATGCCAGTAAATTAAATTTGCAGGCATATATTTTTCATTATATGTTGTGCAAAATCATACCTACTAGATCTTTTTTTACACATATTTGAAGCACATGGATCTGTCCTTGGATAAAATAACAGCTATCAAAAATAAATAAATAAATAAATAAATAAAAAGGAAAGAAAAGAAAAACTATCTTAAGTAGGCAAGAAAATGCTAGGTAGTTAAATATCTGGCTTTGAAGTGTATTATATTTGTTAAGGACAATATGGGGTCTATTTGAAGGTCAACAGTATTTGCTAAATTGTAGATGTAGATGTTAAAACACTTTGTAATCAAATTATAGCAGATCAAATATACCATTAATGTATATATGAATAATAACATGTCCAATTACTGACTTCAGTATTGTGAAGTCCTAAAGATAGAATCTCTTGCATTTAGCAGGAGCTAAATGACTGTAAATAGCCTTCGGTTTTAATATTCAAAATGATTCATTTCTAAAATTTTAAAAAGCTGGAAACAACAGTAAATATTTTTGCAAAGAAGTATATCCAAGTGTATTAAACTACACAGTACATTTTTGTAGGTTTTGTTTGTTTATTTATTTATTTATTGGCTTTAATGCCTGCTAAGCTAGAGAAATTGCTCTCTTTTTTGTCAGAGTTCCACATTAACATTTTTTTTCATATTTATATTGTTAGCAAAAGTATAGGTCTGCTGCAGATACATGTAGCATAGGAATCCCTTCCTTCCTTGAGTAGTGCAATGATTAATGAAATCATTACATCTCTAGAGAGTAGCCCTCTAGCATGCATCTCACTAAGTATATCCATTAAAACCTGGCACACTGTATTCAGAAAAGATTTAAAGAATTATAACAGCAAGCCATCTGGGATTTCAGTGTATCCCAAAGGGCAATTTTTTGATGGCATTAATGATCTCTTGTAGGGAAATCTGTATCTAATCATTCTCTGTCCCTGCATGACTCTGAACAGTATGACATCCTGCAGCACATATAAGTACATGTGTACTCTAGGGTATTCAGTAGCTGGCAAATTACTTGAGAAATTTATTTACTTTTGCAGAAGTTATGACTACTTCTACACTTGAACTCCTGGTGGAAGAAATAACAGATATTTTCTGAAGCTTTAACCTTGAGAATAACCTCATATTTGACATATTAACATCTATGGTCTTAATATCGCTATAATTACACTTCCTTGTACGGCGATGGGTGTTTGCTATCTTTCACGATTAGCTAGAAAATTATGATCAGAGAAATGAATCTGAAATGATGATAACTCAAGCTGATTTGAAGTTGAAAAATGAAAGAATAAAGACAATCTTAGATGATAAAGAAGGTCATTGTCTCTCATTTACCTTGTAGTACTTTTTGCTTGCTGGAACAGTACATGTGACCACCAGACAGATAAAAAAATTCAGAATCTTTTTTTTTTTTCCCCTTTCATGTAAATTGAATAGGAAAGGTTTTGTGAATTTATTTTTTTTTCTTTTCAGCACAACCTAACAAGTTATTTCCTCCCCTCATCATCCCTCTGTGATCCTCCAAAGGTACCAGCACCTACTTTCTGTGGGTATAATCCTGCCCCTGCTCTTTTCCTGCTGGAGTAATTTTTTTTAACCTGACCACCATAATGTACAGAATCCTGTCTTACTCAGAAGGAGTTTCTTCCCTTTCAGGTCCTCTCCATGCTTCTATAGAATCTTACAGAATTTTTTTTTTTTTATTATTCCTCAGTGGCCTTCTTCCTTTTGGAGACAGAGATACAAGTAAGAAGCAGACAGTTTCAGCAATATTTATATTTGTTGCCTTTTGGGTAAAGGATGAGTACCTTTCAGTGTTTCCCATTCACAATCGTTGCAGTCACAGAAAGAATATGGTAAAGAAATGACTATTTTAAACAAACTAAAATGCATTTGCTGGATTTTATGCAGTTTTTTAGAGCAGCAATGAAATTAATATTATGAGGGCTCACTACTGTAAAACTCAGTGTGATTATTTCCTGTTTTTTACTATGTTAATATACTTCCAACTATGGCTAATAACTGTTTTTGAACTTACTGGGAGATTTAATGTATGATACTGAGATAGGCTTATACTTTTGCAGTTCATTATAAAGCAAGTGATATTAAGAAATTATGTGTAGAAGAGCATAAGAGAAGATATTTTATCTGTTTGTTCTACTAGCTTTTTTTTCTTTTTAATCTAATTTTTGCATCAGTATGAATAAAGTGACTCGAGATATTTCTCAAGTGACTTTAGAAAAAATGCCACAGTTTCTTGTTAAATATTTGGAATGGAGGAATTTTTTATTCAACTATGCTAGCTTTCTTTTAAGCAACTTGACCTTCATGATGTGAGACTACATGCTGCATACTGGTTTTAAGCAAACTGATTTTAGAATATAAAAGCTATAAAGATAAGAGGGAAAATAACAGAAACCTAATTTTCCCAACTTATAATTTAATTAATGTGTTGTGGAAAAATAAGTGTTTTCAGATCTGTTACCAAATCTTCGGTGCAATCATAAAAGCAGTCTGTGGTTTTTCAACCTTGCCGCATTAGAGGCTTAATTCTATTAACACCAAGCTAATCTTATTAAGACTAAGCTCTATTTTCTGGTAGTCATTTAGTATATCTCTTCACAATACCTCTAACATTAGCTTCAAATCCTTTTGTAAGGTAATTTTCATGTTGCGGTAGTGGGACAGGTAATTAGAACCTGCTCTAGTAAGCATTGTATCATACTATTTTCAATGGTGTGAGAATGATACCTGAAGGTGTAATTACCCTTACGATTTTATGGATTCTTTTAAGATCAAAGCTATCAATTATGAGAGAGAAAGGCATTTAGACAATAAGAACAAGTACATACATCAAGCAAAGTCAGGCAAAGGCAACTCTAAAATTACTTCAACTTACAGGAGAAAACTTTCAATGTAAGTATTAGTGTGCTACTTTATCATTTAATATAAATCAGAAAATTATGAATAAAATGATCATGTGTTCCTCAGAGGTGATTATCCAGATTGTGTCTCTGAACAACTAATCAACTCACCTAACTGATAGACTTGACTTCTGATTTTACAACTGGCAAAAAATTCACCTTCTGCCCCATAGATGCAGAGTTTATGTAGGAAAGTTGCAATTTAAGCTTTATATAAATTAAGGTTTAGATTAAAACATAAAGAAAAAATAGATTAATTTATTTGAAACTCAAAATTAATTTATTTGGTTATGTTAAGAAGTAAGATGAATACAGTTAAAATAAACAATTTTCCTGATAGTGTAATCTGATTGAAAACAAAATAATAATTACAAAAAAACTATGCCTTTTTTTTTGTTAAAAAGCTGATGGATGTTGAACATATCCTTGCTCTTATTTCTTTCCATAGTACGCAGTAGTGCAAAGAGGAGATTTTAGATGTTATATGGATTAATTAAATATAAATAGATGTTAAGAGTGCTCTGGAAGTGTGAAGATTCAAATCAGCAGTATTATTTTGTATAATGTAGTGTAGGTATTTTTCAGTTTATTTTTTCTCTTAAAAAACAAACAAACAAACAACAACAACAAAAGCAATCAATTTCCCCCCATTCAAATTTTCAACCAAAAACTAAAGGGTGAAATTTTAAATATATATTTTATATATATATATANTGGTCACAGCAAGCTAAGAAAGAAACAAAAACCCACAAGAGCTCCATCTTTAAAGATTATTAAGGGCTTCTTCCAGAAGGGATAATTTTCATTTTTAGGAAGACTATACCAGAAGAGGCATTTCTACATATTCCATAGACCAGAAAAGTACAAAGCAGAAGAACAGCCTAGAAATGCTTTTCCCTTGTGTAAATGGTCTCTCCCACCTGTGACAACAGTTTGCCCACAGTACTGACACATTATTCTAATTCAAAAATGACAACTTCTTAAAAAACAAACAAACAAACAACAACAACAAAAGCAATCAATTTCCCCCCATTCAAATTTTCAACCAAAAACTAAAGGGTGAAATTTTAAATATATATTTTATATATATATATATAAATTGTAACTATCTGGAAAAAATAACTTCAGATTAAATAGCTGTATCATTATTCTAAAAGAATTTCAACTTACTGTTGGTTTCTTATGCCAGAATAAAGCAGAACTCATTACCATAACTAAGCCCATGTCATTATGAAAGTGTTTGATTAAAATTAATCCATGTTACTAATATTAAGGTGTTGCAATTTTATTGTTTTGCACAGATCCTTTCAGTAAATATACTCTGCATCTATATTTATGTGGAGATGTACATCATAAGCTGAAGAGTTCTTGCTACCATAGCTATAAATCTCATCTGCACACAGTATCTTCAGGAGATAAGAGCTCTGTGAATAATACCCTCAGTGGTTCCCTGCACTGGGAACAGACCAGCCTTAACATTCACAAAGCACCAATTTGAAGGCAAAATAGACAAATATTTTTGCTTTACGCTGTCTGCAGGTGGGTGTGAGAAGTAAGCTTCCAGTTATTTTAGGTAGTTCTCCACTTATGTTTAGAAAGAACTGTCCGCATAGGTATCTCCATAATTATTGCAATTTTGTGTCCTCTGAAGAACCATAAGGTTTCCTGGGGACTTACACTCTTCAGTAAGACCAGAATTAAAACTCAAATTCCTCTGTGATTATACATACTTTACTGCAACCCATGTAGAGGAATTACATGATATAAATACTTCCCCTGAATTTTAATTGGTATTAAATGCATGATTTCATCTGTCATAAAAAAAAAGAAAAAAGAAAAAAAAATTAGCACTGCTCATATGACTGTTTCTTCTTCCTGAATCAATTTCTGATTAAGAAATGAAGTATTAAAATGTTATTGCAGTTTTTAATTCCAATAGGAATGGACTTTAAGGGCAAAACTTTAGAAAGAATGCATTTAAATTTACATTTAAATTTACATTTTGTTTTCATTAATAGATTCATTCAGATGTGAAGGGCAAAGAGAAAATTGCAAAAGTAAAGGATTACCTATTAATGGTAATGCACAGGTGTTCGTACTACTTGAATAGTAATAAATTTACATTGCAAATGTGATAAGTCTATAGCAGTTCTAATGCTACTGTAATGACTATCAGCTGCAAACATGAGGACAGAAGAAAGCTGTTAAAATCTGCATACTTTTGGTGCATGAAAAATATATTCTCTCAGGAGCTTACGTGCTGTTAGGCATCCATTTATGAAGGCTTCTTTCACACAGGACCTTTCAGTTCTATAGAATTCTACTTTGCATTGCTTTATTTGTAAATGACCAAATTTGATTGTCAAGGCTGAATCCTTACTCTTTAAGCTTCTTGTTAATATGAATATGTATAGGAGTGATGCAGAGTACTTTTCATTATCAAGTCGTTCTTGTCAGCTCTTTCTTTTCTAGCAGTTTCCAGGTCTGCATCAAAGTCGTTGCTGACAAAGTGAAAATCAACAGTGTCTTTGAAAATTGGACGATACAGGATGACTGATATCAGCAGTACTAAATTCAGTGGTTTCTCTTCAGATAATTGTGTTCTACTTTTCAGATGTGCTGTTTATCACGTAACAGAGAAAGTAAAAAATTGGTACATGACATACTTGAAAATCAAAGCTGTGTAGTAAACAAAGATAAGGCAATACAGTGACCAAATATCACATGTAGCATGAGATATCCCTTTCAAATGATGGAAATGTAGGGTACTTAAGAAAAGAGCTCGTATGTTACATTTTTTTCGTGTATTCCATGAAACTCCCTACTCCAAACAAGCACATAGGCAGCTATCTTTGCCACATGGAAACATATTTTATTTGTATATGTTTAATTTGTATATGGATACTTAGTCATTATTAATGAGAGTATACTCAAGTTTCCTACTCTATTTGTATTTATGTAAGTATCATCCTCAGTAGGAAGCCTGGACAGTAGTGTAAAGGTACTGAACAGGGTGGATATTTAGCAGGGAGCCTGCTGCATCCTCGTGTTGTTGGGACTAAGATGTTTCTGCCTCCTTTGCCTTCTGAGATATTCCTGATGTCTAACAGACAATGTTTCCTCACACAGCACTTGTTTGCACATCCAAAGTTATTGTCTGTCCAGCAGTGTCTTGGTCTATGGGAAAGTGAGAGGTTGTAGAGGAAGGTCTGTATTGGGAAGTACCAGATAAAATGTTTTGAGCCTAGTCAGTGTGTTGGTTTATGTTACTTGGTCTGCCTTTCTACCCCTTCCCTCCATTTTGTTATAATTTACCTGGACCAGTATATTTTGTTTCTATGACTGGACAGTACTGATCCTTCTAAGTTTTGGACTTTCAGAAAGAAGTGTTTGCTCCGCTTCTCTGGCTTTTTGGCTTGTACATCAAATTCTTTTCATTTAATATGGTCTTTTCTTGGGCCAAAATCAGTGCCCTATGCACCAAAGCACGAAGCCTGGTCACCTTAACTTGAAGCCCACCAATTATGACCAAATACTTCACTTAAGGTTGGGGTTGACCTGCTCCTAAAGCAGCTTATTAACCAACTGCTGTAGAAACTTAAAATTATGTGGTCTGTATGTGACAATGATGAAGAGATTCCAGAATAGAAGTATGCACACAACTCAGCTCACTGAATTTTATTTTATTGTTAATTACTTTTTTTTTAATTTACAATTGTCTACTTCACCCACTTCCTTTTTGCTGTGCGTTTTCTGTTCTATAAGCTGCAGTAGCATACTTGTAGTCTGGAAAGGACTTGAGAGGTTGACTATTCCAATCATCTGCCTTGTATCAGGGTAACTTCTAGTTAGATCCATGTGTAGCATCTGTTTATAATAAAACAAACAATTTGAAATCCATTGTTCTCATACTTTCTTCCCTCTTCACTTCAAAATCCAGTTTACATAAGGTCTGTGATTTAGTTCAGAGAAATAGCTGATCTAAATGCCTCTTCCCTTCTGTAGGATTAACTACCTCAGCATCCCTATGACAGTGCAAGACCATGGTTTTTCTTCTTCATGAGAAATATAAGAGTTGTAAAGACATTGTATACCAACAGCTAGAGCTTATGGTGAAATACTTATTGATATAGTGAGGTTTTTATATTTTCTGTGCATGTAATGTTTTATTACTCCAGTATTAACAATATCAGCAGATTGAAATGTTTATAAAGTATTATGAAGTATTTCTTTGTGTAGAAAAAAAAAATGAAATGGAGAAAGGTGACAATACAAGTATACATAAACTGTTATAGAGGGAGGGGAGTGGGGGGGCAGGTGTGAGGATGTTAGAAAATCACTAAAGTTTCAGTACAGAAGTCATTCCTAGTTCTGCATTTCTTTCTTACTTCAGAATCATAGAATCATATTCATCNATTCCCCCTTGTCCTGTTTCCACACACTTCTGAAAAGATTCTGGCCTTGCCACTTTGTCCCCCACACCTTAGATATTAATAAACCTGGATGAGTATTTATAAACCAGAAGAGTAACTCATTTTATTAACCGAGGCCCCATTTCTACATTGAATAAAAAAAGCACTCAGTGGTTACTGTAATGTACAGTGTTTAGTAAGTCTATTAAAAACTGATGCTATTGTTTGATTAGCTTGTCCTAAGAAAGCCTACTTTGGAAAAATTAATTTGGGAAATATAGATCTTAGTTTAAACTTATGCAAATTTTTATAGTCTAGATTAATTAAAAATGTGTGCATAACTACTGCTTTTTCCCCACATCTTTACCAAGGTTTAAAATAACAGAGATTATAGTGCTATGGAATGATCTTTGTATTTTACCACTCTCTGAGGCACACTGTAAGATTTTTGATAATATGGACCTTGAATTTCCTTTTTAAATATTATATAATAAGGTCTGGAGTTTGTGTGATACTGATATTTCCCTGACTCTATAAGCTGTGTTGTACCTAAGAACACTCTTTTATTTAGAGAAGGATGGGATTTTTTCATTGAAAAGCAAAATGGCACGATGCATTTCAAATTAAGATATTATAAAGTAAAGAATAATAAAATTGTAGAAGTTTACAGAGCAGTTAACTGAAGCTTTTTTAGCAATAGAAAAAAAATAATTTAAAAGTGTGGTTTTGTAAAAACAAATTAATTTTTTATAACTATAAAAGGAAAAAAAAAGAATTCAGACACTGAGATCTGGTATGTGAGTGTAGTAATTCTCTTATATTTTGCTCCCTTGTTGATACATGCCCAAGTTCAAAGTGTCCAAGACCTAGTATGCTCCTGTGGTATGTCTTGTACAGATTTACCTAGGAATTAAATCTGATCTGTACTGTGAACCAAATTCTAAACCTAAGAGCTCTGTTTATATATTTTATTTATGGTGAACATAATGATTTGAAAGAAGTTTTTCAACACTTCAATCAAAAATAGATTCCTAAAGTGCTGACAGGAAAGGGTGGGTACCTCTTTCCATTTGAGATGTAGATAGCAGATTAAAAAAGTATTTCAGCTATAAACCTACTGTAAATACAATAGGGCAGAATAGCTCAGTTTTTATATTTCTGCAGGGATCAAAAAAATGAACAAAACTTATTATAGATAATTAACAGCATTATTGCATTAGTTCCAAATATTCATATTCTCTAGTCCAATTAATGTTAAAATTTTGCTAGCTCTATCTTGGAGAAAACAAACAAAGAAACAAACAAACATAGGGATACATGCAATTCAACATTTTTTCTTCATAAAAGTCAGATATTATATTTCTTGTTGCTTCTGTTCTGTTTTACTAACAGAAGTCAAAATTTTAATTAACCCTGAAAGATTTTACTCATTAAACAAAAACCATCAGAATTAATTAAATACTACTTTTTATTGATATTTTTTTTTAATCCACGTTTTTTAGATGAGGAGCTCAGATCAAATGTCTTTCTTATCATTAACAATTATTTTAATTAAAATTTCTATGCTGTTAACTCACAAAATTAAGTGTACAAATACTCTGGAATGAATGTACTATGGCGACTTTTAATTCTGCAAATTGACTATTTTATTTTATTTTAAAAATATTTTAATGTATTTTAGTATTTTATTTTTATTTTGATGGGATGCCTCTTCCATGTATGTTCATAAGTGTTATCTTGTGCAAACATTATGCTTGAAGACTACTTAATCCCACACATGTACACCAAATGATTTACTGATTCTTATTTTCAGACTTGAATTTTTATTGAACAATGGCATTTCTATGGTAGAGTTGGAGCAGTTATTGTGACACAGTGATTTCTAAGACCACTTTCAGAATCTTCTTTTTGTGTTAACAGGAAAAACAAACAAACAAANCGATGCATTTCAAATTAAGATATTATAAAGTAAAGAATAATAAAATTGTAGAAGTTTACAGAGCAGTTAACTGAAGCTTTTTTAGCAATAGAAAAAAAATAATTTAAAAGTGTGGTTTTGTAAAAACAAATTAATTTTTTATAACTATAAAAGGAAAAAAAAAGAATTCAGACACTGAGATCTGGTATGTGAGTGTAGTAATTCTCTTATATTTTGCTCCCTTGTTGATACATGCCCAAGTTCAAAGTGTCCAAGACCTAGTATGCTCCTGTGGTATGTCTTGTACAGATTTACCTAGGAATTAAATCTGATCTGTACTGTGAACCAAATTCTAAACCTAAGAGCTCTGTTTATATATTTTATTTATGGTGAACATAATGATTTGAAAGAAGTTTTTCAACACTTCAATCAAAAATAGATTCCTAAAGTGCTGACAGGAAAGGGTGGGTACCTCTTTCCATTTGAGATGTAGATAGCAGATTAAAAAAGTATTTCAGCTATAAACCTACTGTAAATACAATAGGGCAGAATAGCTCAGTTTTTATATTTCTGCAGGGATCAAAAAAATGAACAAAACTTATTATAGATAATTAACAGCATTATTGCATTAGTTCCAAATATTCATATTCTCTAGTCCAATTAATGTTAAAATTTTGCTAGCTCTATCTTGGAGAAAACAAACAAAGAAACAAACAAACATAGGGATACATGCAATTCAACATTTTTTCTTCATAAAAGTCAGATATTATATTTCTTGTTGCTTCTGTTCTGTTTTACTAACAGAAGTCAAAATTTTAATTAACCCTGAAAGATTTTACTCATTAAACAAAAACCATCAGAATTAATTAAATACTACTTTTTATTGATATTTTTTTTTAATCCACGTTTTTTAGATGAGGAGCTCAGATCAAATGTCTTTCTTATCATTAACAATTATTTTAATTAAAATTTCTATGCTGTTAACTCACAAAATTAAGTGTACAAATACTCTGGAATGAATGTACTATGGCGACTTTTAATTCTGCAAATTGACTATTTTATTTTATTTTAAAAATATTTTAATGTATTTTAGTATTTTATTTTTATTTTGATGGGATGCCTCTTCCATGTATGTTCATAAGTGTTATCTTGTGCAAACATTATGCTTGAAGACTACTTAATCCCACACATGTACACCAAATGATTTACTGATTCTTATTTTCAGACTTGAATGTTTATTGAACAATGGCATTTCTATGGTAGAGTTGGAGCAGTTATTGTGACACAGTGATTTCTAAGACCACTTTCAGAATCTTCTTTTTGTGTTAACAGGAAAAACAAACAAACAAAAAAAAAAACAAAAAAGCAAGCAAACAACAGCAACAACAACAAAAAAACAACAACCAAACAACGAAGCTTGAAGTTCTTTGTGACCTTGTCCCAAAAAATTAAAGCAGAAGTACAATGAAGACGTATAGATTTCAGATCAATGATGTCATTATTTTTATTAGCTATGTTACTCCCTTCTGCATGCAAAAAATAACTAACATGACTTTTCCATCAACTTCTTGTTTCATATATTCATGGATCTACTCATGCCTATAGGAAATAGGGAATATTTTCTTCCTTTTAAAGAAAACTCAGATTCCTTAGGGAAAAAAAACAAAAGATAAAAACAGAAATAAGTTAGAGTATTTAAATCTCATAATGAACTAGGTCAAGTGTGACTGTGTTTAAGTATGCAAACTTGACAGAAAAATGTTAATAATTATTTTTATTTGCATACAAGTACCACCTTTCACATAATGTTCATAATGACTATTTTGGGTAAGATGTAATTCATTCTCCAGGAGGTAATGAATAGTAGGAAAAGGGGTGGTGAGAAAAGCAGATGGTAATTAAGAGGCTTTGAGAACATGCTTTAGTTAACCTTGGCTGAATTAACAATCTGCAGTTGTAGTATATTTGTTCTTTTTATTTACATTCTAGTGAAAACAATTCTGTAAAGAGCTATGAATTTGCTTTTAACCTGTAATTTATTTAGCATGAAAAGTGCTTTTTTTGTTTAGTTTTGATTTTGCAGCTTGGGCAGTCAATGTCCAATATTCCTAGATACTTTCTGTAGAAGTAAATAATCATTCTTATAATGACTAGATGACCACTATTTATTGTCTAAACTTTTAAATAAAGTTTGGTAACCTCCAGGTAACTCAAATTAGATAGTGGTATGAAGAGGTTAAGAGTTGTAAAAATAATAAATGGCACAAAAATAGTGGAAAGAATTTTAGAATTGTCACTATATGAAAAATATATATAAAGCACACTTCATTTATCTTATTTCAAATGTAATTTCATGATGGAAACTAGAATAATATGTTTATGTTAACAACTCAGTGAAAATATCTTAGTGTTTAGCAACATGTAGGAAAATGGCACCAAATGTCAAAAAAGAGGAATGCAAGAAAGGAATAAAATTTTAAATCAAGGACATTTTATAGAATAATGAGAATAATGATTTTAGTCCTGTTTAAATGATTTATTTCTTGCTTCTTCTCCATGCAATATAGACAAAATTATTAAAAACCCATATAGTCAATTATAATATTCACAGAATCACAGAATTGTAGAGGGTGGAAGGGACCTCTACAGATCATCGAGTCCAACCCCCCTACCAAAGCAGGGTCCCTAGCCCAGGTTGTGCAGGTAGGCGTCCAGATGGGTCTTGAATATCTCCAGAGATGGAGTCTCCACAACATCTCTGGACAGCCTGTGCCAGTGCTCCATCACCTTTGCTGTGAAGAAGTTCCCAAAAACATTTGTTTGGAACTGTGATCAGCAGAACAAAACAGACGTGACTGCAGAGCTCAGAAAACAGAAAAGAGTGGCTGGCTTCAGGGCTTGTGCAAAGAGTTCCTGTAGCCAACCACAGACAAGAGAAGGCTTAGAAGTATTAGGGTTAGGTTATAAAGCAGGTATGTTTATTTACTGAGCACACACACTGGGTACAAGGGGGATAACCCCACCTAACTTGCACATTGAAGGGATAAACAACTGCATATGTAAAAGCATAAGCCATACATATTTGTTATGTTTTCAAAAATTGAGATCGATTATTACAATTTGGTCTGAGAAATCGTTTCCGTAAGCACCACCTTGGATTCCTTTAGTTGAAAGTGTGCAATGCCTGGTCGTCAGTGAGGGTCCCAAAGATGAAGGTCATAGTGCTTCCTTGCCTTGCACTTTTTTACCTTTCTACAGCTGAAGATGTCAATCCTGTTCCATCTGGTTTTTGACTAGCTGCAGGTTGAGTCCCATAAAATTCACTAGGTAGCTATGTGTTTTCCATCTAGGACCCAATTCATTCTTTAGGATTTCTGTTTCCAAAGAGAGTTCAAAAACAATCTACAACAAAGGATGTGAGAAGTAATAATATGAGCCTTTGTTGAACAGATCTTGAAAAACTAAGGTTCAGAGCAAATTACTACATCACTACAAAGATTAACAGCATTTATCTGTAGTTGATTCATTTATCACTTTCTTCAGACTCTGCTTTCATATTTATAAATCAGAATGTGTGCGGCTCTCAGCTGAACTTCTATGCTTCACAGCAATTAGCATCTCTGACTTTCTATCGCAAGGTAAGATTTTCATCTCAGAAGATTTGTTGGAAGTGAAATTCATTCTCATATTTATTCACCATTTGATAATGACTCATTCTAACAAGCCTTTACAGTTCTTAGCCTCAGTAGTCTTTGCAATTTACAACATAATGCGCGTTATCAGCAATATCACCTGAAGATTTGCAGGCTTTTGGAGAATTAATTTTCTAGAGATAAGAGCTGCAGCCATAGTATGCACATAAAACGTGTAGTGTATCTTTAATATGTGAAGTAATACAGGAAAAGGAGGTGGACAGAAAGTTCCTCATGAGTATAGTTCAGCATGGGGTTCAGGCTCTGTGCCAAAAGTTGTGTTAGCTCTTACATGTCTGTGCCACAATCTACATGGTGCTTACACTCATCCTTTGCTCATTTTAAATAAGCAGGTAACAAATGAATGTCACTTTCTATACATGATCACACAAATACCAAACTTCAAATGACCTTTGTGTTTAAGAAGTAATCTAAGCTATTACCTAGCCTTCTATTTTCTCTCTAAAGTGCAAATGTCAGGAATGCCCTTGATAAATCGCATTAAATCAAAGTGGTGGTCAGAGTTGCTAAAAATCATCATAGATTACTGAGCTGGATTTGTTATTGAAAATGCTGTAAAGCTGTTACTGCCTTTGAGAGGTGGAGGCAATTCTAGGATGTACCTCTATTGTTTGCTGTACAAGTTTTCCCATATATATGTATTTACAAATAAGATTAAAGTTCAGCTTACTAAATAATGTGCAGTAAGTTCTGAATTCTGGCAATATCGGTGCAGGTGTGGGGGTGTGTAATATCAGCAGTGGAAGAAAAAAGGTGTATAAAGAGATTCTCTTAAATCTGAATTTGGTCTTAGTACAGAGAACAGAATCAAATTCTATATAATGCATAGTTTAATGAATAGCATTACACATACTTTTAGTAATTATGAGCATATTCTTTTGTTAAAAAGAAGAAAGTAAAAAGGAAAGATTATAACACATTGAATTAAGTAGTATTCTCTATCAGTTTGCTAAGAAATATTTATATATATTTTTCCCTTTGTATGTCATTATCTCAAACAACAGAAGCGGTGACTAAACTTTCTGTTAATTCTGCAGTACATTTCCATGGGATTTTTTTTGTTTATTTGTTTTACCTACTTGGGAAAGTACAGAGGTTATTTTGGCATAAATTCTGTGTATGATAATAAGGAAATCAAAACATTATTTTGATTTAATTTCTAATGTACACAGTCATATCTATGAAGCTTTTTTGTTTCCTATGCAGCATCATTTGCCATCTGTCTTTCTAAACAGTCTGACAGTCTGAAGATGACCATATTTGGCACTGTTTTATATTAAAAATATAAGATGAAAATTTTCAAATGTTCCACAACAGACTGTACTGTATCCAGTGTGAAATGTCTTTGTAGTAGAGAAGCTACTGTCATAGTTGTATAATCTAATTTATCTGTAAAGATACAACCCCCCCCCCTCCGCCAACCAGACCCCTGCAGATCACTGTTTATTAAAAACTATATATTTTTTTCTTCTTTCTTATGTTTATTTTTGTGGCAGTTAGCTTACATTCCTGCCTGGAGAAAGAAGAAGATAATCACAAATATAAAGCAAATAATCATGATATTTTGTTTCTTGAGTTTCTGAGGATACTGTTTCCTGCTGTGCCTGTGTTTCGGTTTTGTTTCCTTCTTCCACTCTGTGTTAACTTTCTTTTCCCTTTTGAAGTGCTCCATTGGAAACTTTAACTGAACATAAAAACTTGATTAAGGCAGGTACAGAAGATTTAGAGGATCCAATTCCAATTAAACAAAGTGAAGTGATTTGCATACAATGTTTTCAACTGGAGAGTTATAAGACAGCAACATATATAGCTCTGGGGGTATGAAACCTATCTCATTCATATTTATTAGATGTTTCTGGCACTTCCTTATAATTTATATTCAGTAAATTTCTATAATAAATACAAAATATACATACCACACATTTACTACCTTGCTATTATGTCCTTTCTGTTAATTTAGTGGTAGATATGCTTTGCATTTCAAATATTTATTTATTCTACCTTTCTAGAGTCATGTATGGAACTGTGCCTTAGTACGATTACTAACTGCTTAGGAAAGCATTCCTCTCAGTATTCATGAAATCAGGGAGAGAGTTTTGGTTTTGCTATGCATACTAGAGTCAGCATAATGAAGTGTTACAAAAGATAAGAAAAACAAAATGAGCAGTAAGGTATAAAATTTTTATTTTATTTTATTGGAACTGAGGGAAGAATTAAGTGTTAATGCTAAAGAAACCTATTACAGAGTGTTTGCCAGCCTGTTTTTATTATTGTGGCTTATTATACCACTGACTACCTGCATGCCCTTGTTTAAGATGCTCATTGAAGGAGCTTGCTGTTTTTATCCATTGTGGAAGGTGTTTTCCTTACTGAAGAGATAAACTCTGCCTCCTCTTGCCTCCCACTCAGCCCACTGCTAAGAGAGATGGTTTTCTACACCCAAGCACAAGTTGCTCTGAGAAGGATCACTCCTGCAGAGAAGTCAATGCACAGGAATACACTTTAGAAACTTCACTCTGTCCCACCTTGAGGAATGTATCCATGCTGTAATGTCTTCTGTGAAGCTGAAAGGTTTACCATGTTTGTCATATTGTCACTTTCAGAACAGCATCCACTCCATGAAGGACCATGCTGCCCTTCACCTAGCGACAATATATCAACAGTGCTCTTCATAAGAGGTTGTGGTCAAGCAGAAATGTCCTTTGTTTTTTCCCATCGAATAACTCAATAACAAAGACAAATTCACTGTGCACACTGGTCTTGCCTAGCATAGCACAAGCAACAGAAACTTATGAGAAAAAGAATTAAATGGTTCTTGTGTACAGGTTGTCTGCAGCTGTGTCTGGATGCAGCAAAGTACCTGGCACTGCATAAAATGAATTCAACCATTAGTAGAAAACGGGTGAGGAATGGGAGAAAGATAGCTGCTTTGAATTTGCCAAAGATTAGGTAACTCTTCTTCTCTCTTTTCTTCTTCCCAAAAATTGAAATATCAGTGCTAGCTTCAGCACTTTTTGAGTGCTTTTCTAATGTTATGTCTGCAAAACATCTGGTTAAAACTAGCAGGGAGAGTCTGCTTCTTGCATGAGTTCTACCAGTGATATTAATTCATCATACTTTTATTTTTGTTCCGTATGCATCAATAATTCAGGAAGTAATAAGAAATTATTACGGAAAAGCATGGTGTTTTGTAATGCTGTAACCATCCCGATCTCTAGTGAACCAGAATCCCAGTGTCACACTGGTCTCACTTCTCTGTAGAAGCAGCTCTTCACAAAGTTGATACTGATGTAATGTTCAGGTTAAGCACCGTTATACATCACGAACTCAGCCTTTGCTAGAATGAACAGGAACCTAATTTGAAAACAAACTAAACAGAAGACATAGAGTAGCTCTTAAAAGGTGACAGAATAACTGAAATGTGTCTACAACACATCTAGGGAAATGAAACAAGAAAAAATTGAAATCATAAATACACTAGGTGTAGACACTGATTACTCAAAGGATAATCTTGAAGGCAAAACATCAGGTCGAATTCTTAGATTCATACTGCCAAGCTGTAGAGTGTTAGTAGGTGGGAATGATTTCAAGCTATTCTCACCACTGGTTTTAATGCTGAAATGTATGTATGAGTTCTTAAAATGAGACTTTACAAAGGTACTCCCATGAGATTTCTATCTCAGTACTGAGGCAGTTGTTCTATGTACCAGACCCCATAAGTGTTTTGCTGAAAACAAATGGGATGCAGAATCACATATATTGTCTTTCAATAACAAGAGGACAAAAATGGTGCAATTTCGAATGTTGCAATTTTCAGCCCTATCACTTAGTGATTCTGTCACTGATTCTGTTTGTATCATGCAGGAAGTCTGGTTCCACCCTACAGTCTGTTAAATTGATGGAGACTCACAAAAGTAGTTTATTACTTATCAAAGACTGCATGCTCACAACATAAGGAGTAACATTCTAATATAAGAACTAACAGGATTATACCGATTTTTAGCTGCCAGAGATTTTTAAATTTTAAACTTGAGATGGGGTGTAGGAGAGCAGTTAGTATTTTTGGAAACAGACATCTCCCTATCTTCACTTTACCCACAAATAAATCAGCCAGACTTCAGTACTCTAGTACTCTAGTGTCCATCAAGATACCATAGATTTACACAACTATTTGCTCTTAGTTGAAAATCGTTTTCAGCTTAATGAGGATTAAATGAAGACAAATTAATGCACAGGATTTGATTAATGTAGATTATTTTCTTGTAACACATAAATGCAGTTTTTCCTAACTTCTGTTATGATCTTTCCTTAATTTTAAAGATGAAGTATTATAAAAATTCACACAGACTTGAATGAAGGTTCTTTTTCTTTCAGCTGGTGGTCTATACAATTTTGTGCATTTATGAGTGAAAAACAAACAAAAAAAAAGAAGAGAAAAAGAAAAATAAATGATGTTAAATAAATATTCAAATTTTCTATTGAATATTGGTCAGTATAAAGAACTCCCTGGAATATAACCCAGTAAATTGTGAATTATAGCGAAAATAGAAGTGCTTTGCTCATGTAAGAACATCAAGGCTCTGAAGTTCATAGTAGCACTTCCCTGGAGAGTAAGTTAATGAAGATGGATTGCCACAGTAGAGACAAAAGATGGCACTTTTGAGATATGCTCCTCATCACAAGTGCACAGAAGATGCAGCATTATGTAATATGCTCTTGTACATAGAACCATTAGTAATTGAGACTCATGCTGAAAACTTGTGCTAATTTAGGAGAAAAGCTTCCATTGGAAGCTAGTGTACATTTATGGTAAAGGATGCTTATTTTTTATACACTATGGGTCCTGAAGTATAACATGTTCAAACTACTTATTCTATGATACCTTGGGTATGCTTCAAGATCCTTGTTTCATCTCTGATCTGTGTGCAATTAGTACTGTTAGAACTAATCAACCATCAAGACATCTTTCAGCCCATGTTAATCTGCTTTTTGATTACATGTGCTTCTGATAGTGCTTGCCTTGAGTCAAAGAGTGCTTCCCATTAGAAGGAACTTCTGGACAAATCGATGCTTCCAGGACTGGTCTCCAAGCTTGCCAGCTGAGGACCCATTTGTTCATAGGGCTGTGTACACTTCTTGGACACAGCACAGGTACACCTTTAGTCTTCTTGAGTGATAGTAGTAATAGTTATATTAAGACTTACATTCAGTTTGTAGCTCTCTGCTGATTGCATTTCCCGCTACACTAAACTCCTTAGATAAAAAATTCATTTAACTCAGCTGCCCACAGATGCACAGCCATTGTTTCATTATTATTCTTTCTGCTGTTAACCAGACAACTGAAACTTTTTTTTTTTGAGGTGACTCACATAGTATTCAAGTCATCAAGAATAAATTTTAAATGTGTACAAAATTCTGATTAGGTGTGCCTAAAAATGTATTGTAAGAATGTATTTATTTGTATAGGTAATTTTTTACATTCAGTTTGGAGTGCAGCTGTTCCTGCTAGCATGTGTTTTTTTGTATCTTTAATCATTTTTTTAAATTATCATTGCCATCTTGATTGTTTTCCATGAAGACTCTATTTTAAATATTCAAAAATGTATTATTTCCATGTCAGCTTTCTTCTTTAACTCTTCATTAGTTATTAGAGCATTATTAGACATTATAGCTTTCCTGTAGACATCCTATAAACCTCTACTTTTGTTTTGTTTTGTTTTTCTAATTTCATATAGTTTCTGTTTTGCCTTTTCTCATAGCATTTTCTCCTACCTATCAGATATTGAAGAATTCTTTAAAAGAGCATTTTAGGAAGGTGTGGAGCTCAGTTTGGAGAATTTCATGAAGTCCTCTGCTTATAACTCCAAAGAGTTAATAATTTGTCTTTATATATTATTGAATATACAGAGCTAAGAATGTGAAGGTTTTCTTTTCTTTTTATCTGGTCAGATTTAGCATTTCAAAAGTTTATCTGTTCATTGGTATTCTGAATTTAATTTCATCCATTTTATCCCTTTCATTTCCAAGACAATTGAAATACTGGATTACTTTATTTTTCATTGCTAGGAATTCTTGTTCTGCATCAGTGTTCATTGTTTAAGGAGTAGATTTTAAATAGGAATTGGGAAGGTTGATTGATTTTTTTGTATTTTAATGCATACATACTTGTTTCTGAGTTCCTTAAAACACTGGGGAGAACTCATTGTTTAGTATTATGCTCTGACAAACTAACAAAATATCTAGGGTTATATCTATCCATCTGAAGGTTTATATATATCCATCTAAGCATACATTTATATATACATACCAAAAGTCGTATGTAAATAATGCCTACATATGTAAAAGTTTCAAATATAGCATAGTCATTAACAGATGAAAAACATCGACTGCTATGAATATATGGCAACTGCCAGCTCCTTCAGCAGTGTACATTCAATTCAAAGTATGCCTTTTCAGTGGACCTAGAAAATGCAGCAGACCATGTTGTACCTTTCTCACTGGGACCAAAACCCAGAAGGATTTTAGTGGGCTGTGGAAAACACTGATAAGATGATAAAGAGATTGCTCATCTACTGCATTGAAAAACTTGTGGAAGTGAAAAAAATCAACTTGCATCAGCAAGTACTGAGTGCTGGCCTTGATCAACACACTACTTCCTTCCCTGCTATAAATTTTACAACGCAATTTTACAGTGTCTAAAAGACAAAAAATGTCTTCAGTAAAGGCATGACAATTTAAATATTTCTTGTTATTCTCACAGAGATATCAGGTGGTTGACAAACATGTTAGAATTATGTGACAGAAATTTATTTTCCCAAAAGTTAATTTATTTCTAGCCAGCAGTTCACCTTCTGTGAAAAACAAACTTCTTTCTGTCATATTAAGATGCTATAATTGAAAGGAAACTTTACACTACATTTTTCTTTATCACTGAAATACTGCTTCACTGCAAAGTTGGGTGCATTCAAAAGGAGAATTGATTAAGCCTCTCAAGTAAATTACTTTCACCTGAGTTTCTTATGGGAGAACAATTCTTGCCCTGACCTCAGAGAATTCTCATCCAAAAATAGGAGGTCTGTGCAAAACATTAAAAAATCTCGTAGAACAAATTAATCCTCTATCATTTGGACTGTAATCTTCACCTACCTTTTTTTAGGAAGCACTTAAAGCTAAGTGTCTGCATTATAATTTATATTTCATTAGCACAAAAAGACCTCAAGTGAGGTCAGACCTTGAATTACTTCAGAACTAGAAAAACAGAGTAATGTACAATCTTATCCCCAAATTTCTGTCATTCTTAAAATGAAAGTATAAAGGTGGAGTGTGGAGCACTAGCTTGTGAAGAGCAGTGCAGCAGACCGCTATTACCAGAGTACAGATTCACTGAATTCCAGTTTAATGACTTGTTTACTGGACCTCACACATCAAAGACTAAGAAGAAACAGAGTTTGGATAAGGAAAATACTGTAATAATTTTCCCCTGAATTATTTTCATAACTTTGAACTTCTGGGAGAGGAATCCGTGTTGCATGGTGATCATAGGGGTTGAGTACAAAGGAAGTAACATAACTAATGTAATTTAATCTAAGTGGATTAGCTAAGTAGTTATAATCTGTAATTAGTTCCATTTTCTGTCTATCAGAATGCTGCATAATGGCCATTTTTGACACTTATCTCCTCTACTGTGGAAAAACTGTTCAGTCCTTTTGTTTGTTTGTTTGTCTTGTTTTGTTATGTATATACTATACTCTGTGTACCAGTATATATGTAAGAGGGTATAAATATCTTCATAGAAACTGATTGCTCTTAATCAACCAGCCACACACAAAATTTGATGTGCACTTAATCTGAAACTTCCAAAATCTGGTATGTTGATCAAATATGCATGGAAAGTTATGATGTGCAGTATGTATAGAATCTTGGTGATACAGGAATTTCATTTTGCCTGTGCTACTTTGAAAATTAGAAAAATGAAGTTGTTTTTTTTTTTTCCCCCATTATACTTCTGTTTGAGCCACTGAAAAAAAGGAGAAAAATTCTTCCTTATTCTTCATCTTTTGATACGTGCATTGTGATTGCTTTGTTTAATGTAATAAAATGTAGCCAAGTGTCTGTTCTATTGAGCAAGTCAGAGAAAGTAACTTCATATTCTGCAAGATGAGAGGGTAAAAAGAAGAGAGTGAAAATGGATGCTGTGAAATTCAGCCCTCCTTAGTGCTGCCAGGAGTGTAAAAGTGTTATCATCGTCTTGTTCCAATTACACAAGTAGAAAGATAGTGGGAAGACCCATAAAGAAACTCCACTGAGATTATCCACCTGTTCTCTGAGAGTATTCTTCATCTTGTTGAAGCTGTAAATGAATTTAGGGATTTTTTACTGTAAATGTCTCCGTGCAGTAAGAACCAAATGTAAATATTGAAGTGAGCATGAAAAATGTTTTGTTTTTACAAAACTCGGAGTTTTTTTAAACTCATCTCTCATTTTTTTTTAACATCATCAAGCAAGTCTAAAGAAATCACCAAGACCTTTTTTCTCCCACAGAAAATGTGGTTTAAATAATCAAATTATGAAGCATCACATGAGGTAAGATTGAACGTGGCATCTCAACCACAAAATGTAGTCATTATACTAGACATGAGAGTTGCACATTTCCTACAAAGATATTTTTTCGAGAGTGAAAAGTTTGACATTATAGTTCTGTTTTTGTTTTTAGAAAAATTACACTTGGTTGCCAATACAACCCATTTTCTATAAACTCCCATGCAGGAATGGGCAACCTGTCAGTCCAGATGTATTCATATTTCACAAAGAGTTTGAAATCGCAATGTCATACATGTAGTGATAGCATGTATGGGAATCTTTCTGGGAGACTGGGAGACAGCAACATTTGTTGTCTTGTTGCTGGATTTTACAGACACAAAGCTGTGCAGGTAACCTACCTGCATTCCACTGTGAGGTTGAATTCAAAACCAACTTTAGTTGTGAACCTATTCATACCTCTTAGCCAGTCACCTTTTTGAAGCATGTGACATATTTTGCAGCTCTTAAGCAATAAGAAGCAGGCCAGGAATGACGACCACTCTTGCCTATGACCTAAAATATTTCCTGTTTATATTTCAATTAAGTCATTTAGAGTTTGTTCCAAGACAACTTGTACTTGAATGCGTATGCATGTTTAGAGAAGCAAAAATGGATGTGATTACCTGAGTTGAGATTAAGCTCTCCGGGAGACCATCAGAAGAAGTTAAAAATGGTTCTCCTCTCCAAATGAAAATAAAGTGCACATAGGTAAATGAATCCAGAAAATAATGTATTACTTCATAGTTCAGACAGATGTGCTACTTTTAACAGATTATAATTATAAACAAATCCTGTTGTCAAAGTATCCATAATATATTTAGTACATATAGGAAAAATCATTGCATTTTTAAAACAAAGTACACAAGATTACTTGTACATGCAAATAACACAGAACCAATTATTAGAACAGCATGAAATCCTATTGTTGATAAGACTGTAGACAGTCTCTGCATATCTCTGAGTAATATAACTACTTGCATCTTTTTTTTTTTTAAGCCAGCTAAACAATTTCATTAGTTGATTTTTTAGCTACAGCCCAAAGAATCTGAAGGAAAAAGAGAGCGGTATATCTAATAGAACAAGCTGAGTGTATAATATGAAGAATTGCTAAGCCATACATTTGAATAAGATTAAAAATGCAGTAATTAATTGAAGTTACTTTATCTATTTTTACCACTGCGTTTGAAGAGTAGCTTACTCTACAAATTAAGGGAAACAGTCTGCCTAGATTTTTAGCAGAAATAAACTTTTTAAGACTAAGTTAATGCAGCTGCTACAATTTTTCTTAAGAAATATCTTACTGTAGTTTACTTAAGAAATCACATCCCTGTATGGTAATTCATACTTAATTTAGTATTAGTAGCTCCTGTCTGATCATTTAGGCCTGCAGATTAAATGCTGTTTGGTTCGTGGTAGGATCTTTGACTGGTTCGTTGTCAGATGAATCCAACTCTTCCTCCGTTACATACAAGGTTATTTGTAGGGTTATGCTTTTTTATTTTTTATGGGTTAAAATCAGACAAACAAGTATCCAAAACACCCTCAGTGATAAATGGGAGAGCACTAGTTTCCTGTAACATTGTCTATGTGTTGGAGGAGATAGATCAATATGAGATCTGTTCTATGGATGCCTGTGCTATGGAGATAGTGAATAGGAGTCTGTCATATTATTGCTCTGCATCTCATTGTACATACTTGGGTTGGGGGCTGGGGAGCAGATGAGGTTGTAGGATGAGATCATGAAGAATCACTGGCTGAATCTGACATTTGTGACTGGCATCCTTGCTCTGGAGGTGAGTATGTAAGCTCAGGTTTTTTTCCTAAGTTATGCTTCGCAGTGGCATACATCCTCTATCCAGTATCTTCTCTGTTTATTTGATTTCACTTCCTTATAAGCCTTTAAGAACATAATTATCCTAAATACCAGCTTGATAAATAATGTTTTAGCAAAGGAACAAACAAATTGTTACAACAGTACTCCTTTAATATATTTAAGAAAATAAAAATTTGTTTTCTGGTTGTATCACCAAGAGGCAGATGTTTTGTAAGAAAACAAGTGAAATTATGGTAAGGTGTTGTTTTTGACGTATTAAGGAATGAAATTAGAGCCTTTATTTTCTAGAGAAATCTCCATAGTTTGTAGCACCTGAGTGTAAGAATCAACACAGGGATTCAATTCATGATATTTCTTAATAAGTACAGATTTTTCAAGAGAAAGACAGATCTTTCCCTCTTCTTCCAAATTGCAAGGGGAAAAGTCTAACTGAAACTAAATGAGATTATAAAACATTTCTCTCAGGCTCTTGTCAGCATCTGGTTTTCTTTCCCAGACAAATATTTCTCATTTTAAATGCTGTTTTTGTTGGTTACAGATCGCTCTAGTAACTGGTTTTCTTTTGTTCACACAGAAAGTAGTTTGAACAAAAAACGATTTTGTCCTAGAGCTTTTAGTACTTTTTTTCCTCAATTCTGTGTACTTTTATTTTTATTTCCATCTGCCTTATAATTATAAAAGCAAACAATGAATTGTTATCATGTGGTAGTTAAGGTTTGGTTGTGGATACAACTGGGGTGCTAAAACTGCTGACTCAGGTCCCTGAGTTTGTTAATTCAATATGATCTTAAATGTTCCCATAAGACTTTACTGCTTAAATGCCTTTTTAATATGCTCCCTTGGAGCATACTAGCAGATTGAGACTTGTTTCCTCTCTCTCCCAAAAAAACTACCAAAAGCCAGAGGGCAAATGATTGAAAGAAACAATGTTTACAATGACTGAAAAATGTATTTAACACAGCAGAATTTAGAGCTTCATCCATTAATTTAATCAGTTCTCTGTAAATCCAAGTCTGGTCATATGCGTGCTCTCTGGATGATAACAATATCTCTCAGATCCAGGACTAGAAAGATGCCATAGATGCTATCATTCCATTTGGAGAAATGACCTCTAAGAAAGGAATTTTTTTGAGATAGTTTGTGGGCAGAGAATCTGTATTCTCAGTCCTGTCACTTGAACAGCATAGCATAGTGGTCTTGTTTAACCCATTGTAAATAGGAGTTCTCATTTTTTCTGATGTATTCTCTGACATACTGTTAGATAAATAATTGAACTTCTAGACTCTTTTCAGTAGAGTTAATGTACAATTTCTCTGTGAGTGTTGCCATTTGAATGAGATGTTCACAGTTCAGATGTAGAGAAAATGATTAGTGCTATGCTTGACATTAATACTGAGTTGCCAATAAATCAGTGATATATGATTGTATTATTTTCTTCATGCTGTAAAAGTATTAGGAAATACTTTAAAGAAAATAGGTACTGATCTGCTAGGCAGTGTAGATAGGTGTTGTAAAAATGCTATGACCTAAATAATTTATACAGGAAAGAAGGGGAGAGAGAAAAACAGTGTAGTTACATGAAACTGCATAATAAGAGATAGATTTACCCATGTATGCTATCTTCTGACCAGCTGCCCAGGGCCCCCCACTATGATAACACTGCTCATATTGTAAGACACTTGTGCTGGCTAGACTTTACAAGCAATAAATGAGATGGGAAAATACCAGGAAGAACTCCAAACTGCTTGCATTAAGTCATGGGCTGGGAAGGTTGAGAAACACTGTCTAGAATTCAGAATTTATATTTGTATTCCAATTTATTTGAACTAGCTCTTGAGAGGCAAACCATAAATAAGCTGTGCTTCCTAAAAAGCTGAATGATAAGAAAGAGAAAATGAAAATTGTACCACATTGCAATATCCAGTAGCATTTTATATTATCTCTCAATAGGAGAATATATTTTTTCTCACATAATCATATACCTTTCCAATTTCTTCCCATCCTTTCTCCAGTTATGCCATTAGGCCATGAGATATAAAGTCAGAAAAAGTAGAAAGATTCCTATGAGAAAAAAAAATGGTAGAAAAAAATGGGTATTGATATATTTAATGCTCCAGTTCTTGATTATGTCTTTGCCTTAGCCACACTTGAATAATAATTATACGTTATCAGAACAGTATTTCTAGTTTTTTAATTACTAAAATGAAATATGTTCATAATAAAGACTGAAATACACACTGCAGTCAAAAATCTCTGAAGTCCAAAGGGAGTAAGTATGTTTAAAGATGCTGTGAGATAAAATGCAAATGTTCTGGACTGTGAAGATCTTTGTCTATAGAAGGCATTGTCTAGCTTTTGATATGTCTGTTAGAGATGAGGTAAAACAAGAAAACTGTAATTTCATTTTAATTTTTAATATGAAGTATCTGTGTTGCTTTCTTGCTGTATGAATTAACTTTAATTAGTTAACATGACTGTTTAGAGTTCTGAGAATCTAAAATTCTCTGTACAGTAATTTTAACACATCATATTTGGTGGCATTCTGACATTAATTATTTAATAAAGCAATCTGGGTATTTGATGAGACAACTTAATTATAAATATATGATTATACATCTGTCTATTTATATCTACATCTTAATTCCAAATCTGTTGCAAAATCAGACCATCACTACCTGTGTTTTACAAAAAAATAAAATAAAAAAAGTGTACGAAAGAAAATATAAAACAGCAAAAACAAAACCCAAGAAAAGTCAGACTTCTAAATAAATGGGAATATTTGATAATTTAGATAAAGTAAAATAAATAATCGCATTTCCCAAACCCAAAGAACAGAGAAATATGTAGTAAAAAGGTACAAAAAGGCATAATTAATGTTTATTATGTACTTGGGAACCATATGTGGTTTTGAAATAAATGTGCCAAACTGACAATTTACCAGCAGGGATTATGGCTGTTAACTGTCACGGTTCAAAATGCTACAGAATAAATCTGTTATCTTTGGGAATTTACCAAAGTTGTCCAAGGGACATTAAGGCTTTTTATTTTTATAGCTAGACACATTTATTTTTGAGGATACATATATGAACAGGGAATATGAAATACTACAAGAACTGCTCCAAAAGTAATGCCTTCTATTTTATTATTTTGGTATCAGAGACAGATGTTGGTGGTAAGGCAGTGGAGATTGAACATTCCTGACAATATTCGATTACATTTTGTTGCTGTGTAACAGGAGGCGACAGAGAGGCAGTCTGACAAAAGGATGTCTGACATGGGAGTGGAAGTAGTGGGTGTGAAGCAAATCTATTTCACTGAATTACTTCATGAAGAAAAAACGGCAGCCATCGACATTCATCAACACTTGCTGAATGTTTATAAAGATCAAAGATTGGATGTGAACATAGTGAGGTTGTGGGTGGTGCGTTTTAGTTGCTACAGCAACAATCAGTCACCTCTGATGCTGCAGACCTATATGAATGCAGCATACAGACTCCTGTTTATTGCTGGTGAAAATGCACAGCTAATGGTTGTGACTATGTCTTTTGCAGCTGAGAATTTGCTCTGTGAAATAGTGCTATTGTGTTCAATGAGGTAAGGTTTAGATTGGATGTCAGAGGATGTTCTTTACAAAGTGAGTGGTGAGGTACTGGAATGGGCTGCCCGGAGAGTTTGTGGGTGCTCCATCCTTGGAGATGTTCAAGACCAGGTTGGATGAGGCTAGTACTAGATCTGGAGGTTAGTGATCCTGTCTGTGACAGGGGGTTTGGAACTTGATGGTCCAAGGGATCCCTTCCAACCCAAGCCATTCTATGATTCTATGATTATTGGTTGCATGTATATTGCATTATATTTCTTTTGCTTGTTTGTGTGATGGACACTTTTAAGATGAAGAATTAACAATTATAAATAGTGAATATTCAATAGAGAACAATCTAATTGCAATGCAAACTTCCAGATGAATAATCATTCATGTTGCAATCCACTGAATGCTTGGGATTCACAAATATCTCCATAAATGCCTAGTAGTCACTTGAATGCTCATAAATTGTGAATAATAGGGACTCAAAAGAGCAAAGCAAACAAGCTGCTTTGACTTGCTTTTATTTTTTTTTTTTTCCATCTTTGAAGAGCAGATTCTGAAGAGAGCAAGAGAACAGATGAATTTTCAGTTTATAGTGAATTAGAGTTAAAGATAAGTTTATTCACAGGGGACAGTGACATTCAAAGCTGTGTATAATTATACAGAATTTCTTAGGTAGATGGAATGCTTGTAAAAATAGTTATACACTCACTTGAAACAATTATGCCTCCTTCACTTGTTCCAGCAAATGTGTGTAAGTAATTGAGTTATCTTCCAATGGGATTTTGTTTCAAGAACAACATCGAAGTATTATTTTAAAGATAGAAGCCAAGAAAAAATAAAAGCGGAGGACATCATCTGGGAAACAAAGGCTGAATTCCACGCAAGTGTAGTTAAATAAAAAAAAAAAAAGGCGTTAAAATTACCATCATTTTACTATGTAGTTGTCATTATCACCTGGATGAGGTTAACATATCCTACAGTTTAAAGCTTATTTGAGGGATAAAGGTTGGACATATGAATTTGGACTCATAAATATGTTGTGTCTGCAGTGGTTTAAATGAGAGAATTATTTAGCCCAAGAAGTGCCGTCCAACAGTGGGTCAAGCAGAGGAAAGCTAGCAGACATAATTATTTGCTTGGTCATACGATAAACACATTTATGTTGAATCATTAGTAGGAACCTGTTTTTCTTTGGATAAGTAAAATATAATGGACTTCTCTGTAAAAGCATTTCCAAGAATACATAAGAAAAACAGCTGATGGTTCAGCCTCTATATGTAAAATATTTATAGTCATCTTATGCCTTGACTTATTTTTGGTTTACCTGACACAGTTGTTTGAAGTGTAAGGGAAGAATATCAGGGACAAATGGGCAAGGTTAGTAAGAAGTTATGCATAGCCTGTGAAGTTTTGACAGGTAAATGCATGAAGTTAAGCATAGAAATTGCTGCTTACAAAGCAGTTATTGGTAGGAGATGGAAGTGTGTGGAGCAGCTGAATCATTATGGTTGGCTGGATGTAGTAGCCCTAAGTTCTTGCTCTGTGAGCTAGGTCTATACCAGAAGCTGTCGTGGTTATTTGATTTTAAAAGTCATTCTGTGTGAGTTCCCATCCAACTGTTGATTGAGCAAGTTGAGAAATTTTTTAACTTGTACCATCTTGCACTGTTACTTGGTGGCAGAATTTCTTTCTCCTATTTTTTCTTAATTTTATTTATTTATTTATTTATTTTTGTTGGACAGCAAGAAATCATGACATACAAACAAAATGACATAGTTTATAAACAAAGTGATTAGATTGTTTGATTGTCTGCTGAAGATCCTAGTTGCATTTTTTAAGCTGAATTGTGTGACTATAATATGTATGAACTCTTTTAATATTATAACCTCAAAGTAGTGCCACCTGTTTTGGTTTTGTTTCCTGTGGGCTGAAGGAAGAACGAAAATAGCAACATTTGTAAGCATTCATTCATTTTATTATTTTTCATTTGTGGGTAATTGTGAGTTAGGAAAAGAAAAAAGAGGTGGGGAGAGAGATTTAAACTGGGAGAATCAGTAGAACATTGCAATCAAATGGAGCATATTGACAGTCATATCCAAATACGGAACTGTGCATCTTCATGAGATTACTTGTGCATAAAATACAGTAGAAATGGTCTGATGCTGCTTTAGGAAGTCAACTATTGGAAAATGTTAAACAAGTAAGATGGTAAAAGAGATATTGTGTTAAGCCTAAGGTTTCCTGCAAGGGAAGAGGACATAAATATTTACATAGAAATAGTATCTTTATCAAACTACTCAAAACAAATAAATAAAAAAAAATTAAAAAAAAACAAGAGGCTGCATTTGGTGAAGGTCCACATAACTCCTGTTGTAAGCAATAGTTTTTAGTGTACATAAATAAAATAACAACTGGTCAAGTGTGCATGCAAGTGAGAGTTTCATGACTCTCGAAGTGTTACTAAAAGCTCCCACTTTTACTGTTGAGCTTTTCATAAGATGCTATGAAACTAATTTTTGGGTGGAGATGAAAAAATTTTTAATAATTTACAGGCCATAGAAATATTTTATGTGGAATATGTCATACATTGTCATTCTCACTGTCTAGATGATGATATAAAGTATAACAACAAAATCACACAGGTAATGAAGACAAATGCTTATGTCTCTCTGATGACTGTACATAGTAAAGAAAAACTTCAAAAAATAAAAAATAAATTAAAAAAAAGGAATCAGTAAGAAATAATTTGGGAAAAGACCAAATTGCACTTGGAATTATGACAGAATAAACATCCTTAAGACACCAGGTCAAGAAAGAATAGCATTCCAAAAACAGTTTTCAGATAGACAAAAGATTGTTTGCCTGTTCTTGTTGTGTGGATTTTTTTGTTTTTATTTCTTTCACTAATTTAAAATGTAACTCTATGTAAGAAGTAACATAATAAATGGGAATTCTTCCACAGCATTTCAGTAAACCAACAGCATTTTGAAATCTGACAGATAACACAAACCAAACTAAGTTATTGAAAACTGACTTCTGTGTTTCTTTACAGTGTTGCAAATGGATGATTTGGTTATATTTTAGTAAATAAGCTATATAACTTTTAAGTAAGTATGCCTCGAGTTCTTTACACAAGAGTTAAAGAAGGGCAAATGATCTGTTTGAATTCTATACTAATGCTTTTTCCATGGAAACCAACGTTTAGAGAAAATGTCTAATTCAAAACACACCTTAAATTACTCAAGATAGGTGAAGAAATAGGCCTTCATATTGGTATATTTATCTATATTTGGCTGTTTTATTCTAGCGTGAATGCAATCTAGTGTTATAAGACATTCCTAAAAAAGAGATTCTTTCTTTGGGGCCAGGCCTCTGTTGCAGTCCACGGCTTTGTTGTGTGTTTTTCTAGAACAAATTTAACATGTTTCACATTAGTTGCGCTAAACTCAAATGCAATGAAGATATGTTTAGGAAAGCAATGTTTAATGAGTTGTAATTTCCAAGTAATATTTTGAGAAATATTCTTTGAAACATATTGATCTTTAAAGTGAGATCATGTTCTGCCACCTGTACTTTCAGAGCTGAAACATTTGCATAAGGTTAAAAAGAGATATATCCTTCCCATGGGATTATGGAATAATATATATAGAAAAAAAAAGAAAAGACTTTTTTCCCTCTCTAAATCTGCTAATTTAGTTCTTAATGCGCAACAACTTCTCTACACACTCCAAGGCACTTTACAATATTAGGTAGCATGATTACAGCAGTAATTAGGAAACAGAGCAATAATGGGATGAGAGAGAAGTGATGCTTTCAAGCTTGTACATTATAGCCAAAGCAATTTCATTTCATGAATAAATAAATCAGATTAATTTCCACTCGTAGAGATGTCTCATTCTCCAAATAATGTTAGATACCATTACTTAAAGGAAGTAAAAATGAAGGCGAAAGCCATTGTTATCATACGATTTAGAACTCATTCATTCTCAGTAAGCCACTCAGAAAACAATGAAGACCTTGCAGTGGGTCAGCAGTATAAATTTTAGATTTTAGTGAGAATGCCAAGGAAGAGTTGTTTTTGATAATGATATCTGCTTGGAAGCATGCTATAAAGTATTCAACACCAGTAGCAGAGAGATTACATACAAACCAGTATGACAAACAGAACAAATAAAAACAACCAGAAAGGATGGAAACATTTAAAATCCTTCCATACACAAGAGAACGTGAGGTTCACAGATTGACAAAAGGCTTTTATAAAATGAAAACTGTTCAATCACCATTCAGAATTCTAAATATAAAGACTGTGAAGCCAAATTGTTTTGGCTTCTCCTTTCTGTTGTTTTAAGCACACTGTTGAGAGAGGGGAATATTTTGCCATGACTTCCCATATCTGCAGACATTTCCATTATATCACTTTATAGACTCCTCTGATTCCCAAGAGAGAAGTATTCCCCACACTACTCACAGGCTTTTCTTGTTTTATTGTCTTTACAGATTCCTATCTCTTCAGGAAAAAAAAAAAAAAAAAAAAAAAAATAATTATAAAAAAAAAAAAAAAAATAAAAAAAAATTAAAAANCTCCTTTCTGTTGTTTTAAGCACACTGTTGAGAGAGGGGAATATTTTGCCATGACTTCCCATATCTGCAGACATTTCCATTATATCACTTTATAGACTCCTCTGATTCCCAAGAGAGAAGTATTCCCCACACTACTCACAGGCTTTTCTTGTTTTATTGTCTTTACAGATTCCTATCTCTTCAGGAAAAAAAAAAAAAAAAGTAAAATGTACTATTATAAAATAATAGAAAATATCGTAAAAAGTTTACAAATCATCTTGGAATACAATGAGGTGAGAGTTGCTTTCATTAGTGATTACTCTGAAAGAATAAAAAAAAGAAATTTTCAAAACGAGGTAAAATCTATATTTGAATAACTTTTGATAGAACACAATCACAGAATACTGAATATTAGTGAGCAGTTCTTTTGTGCTCTGTGTTTGGTATACAATGTATTTGTAAAGCTTATCTTAATTGCATGTACATTATAGTGATCTTCATCAACATGAATCATGGTTTCAGCTACAGAGGATATAATTTGATGTGTACTAAGCACACCCAAAAAGCTCTTTTTAAGTCCCCACTTAATATCTTGGTGTTGCTGAAACAAGAAATGTGACCCATGGACTTCTTGAAAACTGTGCAACTTGCTACAGCTTGCACTAAAATGTGAAGCCTATTTAGACAGAAAAGCTATAATATTTTGGAAAAAAAAAAAAAGAACATTAAAATGAATAGTAATTACATTAAGACATATACTTGGTTTCCCATGTAACTTATCCATTTGAAAGTTTAAGAACTATGAACACCAAATCATACTCTGTTTCTGATACATATAATACTAATATCTTGAATTGAATAAATGAAAGCATGTTTTTTATGTAGGAAAATAACACACAAATCTTGGAACATGTATTTAAATAATACTTTTTCACAAAAATATTTCCTGCCTCCTTTAGGAAGTATTAGATGTCTACATTTCATTAAGTCATATTGATATGGAGGGTATACTTATGATATCAACTCTTATAGAAAAAAAGATTAAGCGTGTGCAGATGGGAGCACAGCATGCAGAGCTGAATTCCACTTGTTTTACACATTAAATTAAAGCAAATAAAATCAATATTAGAGAATGCATAAGCTGAAAACATCACTGATCTCAAAAGAAAATGCTATTTATTTCTTGGTAAGTATCCTTAATACACTTACTGTAGCAGTAAAAATTACTGTCCAGCTGTGCTAACTTTCTTAACATGTGTAATTCTGGTCTGTAATGAGGACCTTGGAGGTGCTGCCTTGGAAATGCAACCCTGGAGATGCCGCCTTGGACTATTACCAGAAATATTTTGGTATTTATACTTTAATCTTTTTTTTTTTTTATGTCGTTTCCCAAATATTTCATTCATATGCTGACTGTCTCTCTAAGTATACTTTGTTTCTATAACACATCCTCTGAAATATCTCTGCTTTCCTTTCAAATATTTTTTGCCAGTGAGTGGGAGAAATGATCAGTAAAGATAAACTTTTGCTACATGGGAAATGTTGAGATTTTGATTTATTATTCTGGACTTTGTTTACTCAAAATTTAAATACAGAACCCTTCTTTATGAAAGGATTTTTTTTTTTGCAAATATAAATTAGTATTTATCAGGATATGTTCCCTTGAGTGAAATTAATATTGAAGTTACGTTTGCCAGAAATATTTTTGTTGACTGCTTAAGGCTTTAGTTCTTTGATTCTTTTATTCCATTTCTCCTTAGAGTTCCTTCTTTAATCTGGCCTAGCTAGATTGCTAGATTGCTACTAAATGCATGCCAATTGTGCATTTGACACTGATTTTCTAGTGGGAAATGTTCTTCAAAAGTTCCCTTTCAGGAGCATTGGTCTAATTATGGATTTGGATAAGACCAATTTTTCTTTGATGGAAAAATTTCATTAATTCAGTGTATGGAACAATAGTTAGAAATTCCTATAAGGATTAAAAAAGAAAATAGTTTCTCAAGTCTGGTTATGGACTCTTAGCTCTACTGTTGTTCAATAAATGACTTTATTCAACCATAAATGTCCGGAAGAACATCTCCCTGCAGGCACATCTGTGCAACTGATGAGCTCTAAGTCTTTCCCCTCGTGCTTTCTTGCTGGGACGGGGTGTGTTGAGAGTGATGCAGCTGACCTTCATCATTTCAGATGAATCCTGTGCTGACATCATTCTAATTAAAGACTGTTACTAGCATTAGAGGAGCCACAGAGTGGACTAAGAGGGATATCTACTCTTTAGACCATCATCATTTGCGCTGAGTGGAAAGTGTATTGTTTGACTGCGGCTTAATTCTGAATCCTTTTAGATGCTTCAAAAGTTTTTGGTCTAATCTGAAAAGTGTAGTTAATTTAATAATTTACTTCTTCAGGACATTCTCTGTAAGGAAATCTTTTGCTTCAGTGTTACTCTATGAATAATCGAACATGGCCAGTAACACTTAGTAGCAAAGACTTCTGCTTAATGGGAAGAATTAGTTCTTTCAACGATGATATCTTCAGGTGGAGATGGCAATCAGATCTTTCTTTTCCTCATACAAGATTTATTCTGTCACTGTTTTTAGAAACATTCTGTCCTTCTGTGACTGTGATGAAAAGCAATGTACAATGAGTGGCTCACAGCTCACTTGTCTGTTATTGCTCGTTCCCTCTTAAAGTACTGTCAAAGTCCTTTCTTAGACAAATGAAACTATCTATCTTCATTATCACAATTTTGAAGCTTCCCCAATAATAATTCTTCTATAAGTTTTATTATTTATTTATTTATTGTTAACCAAGAAATCCTCTTAATGGTGCTCTAGCCTAATGTAGCAGCTACTGCCGTTATTAAATTCTACACAGCTATAGCAGTCCATTCTCCAGCCTTCCTAAACTCTGTCAGTTCTTTATCACAATGATAATACTACTGTTAAGAGTAAAACTTTCTGGGGTTTGGATAAATCCAAGGGCAGCCAGAAGCTGGATGTTTCAACTCTCTTCGATCCTTTCAGAAGTAAAACCACCAGTGAAAAGTATTAGTTATTTCGTTATTTTAGAAGTTGAAATCCATACGATCACTGTCATTTTTCCATTGACTATTGGAAGAGTATTTCTTTCCAGGCTGCTAAAAGTTACTCTCTTTGAATTGATTTTTTTTGGTCAAGGATCTATTTGTCAACCAAGTTAAGCTATAATCTCTACTACCAACCCAGAGGTAGTGTGGAATTGTACTTCTTTTTTTTATTATTATTATTATTATTATTTTATTTTTTTTCTTTTTCTTTTTTCTGAAGAGGGAAACGAGCACCAGATTCAAGATTATGGTTCAGAGAGTAAATAACCTCAAAACACAAACTGTACAGCAATAGGATTCTTGACTTATTTATTGTATAGACACTGTTCGTCAGCACCATGGAATTTTGAAAAAGCATTTCTGTGTGAAGAAGAACAAAGGATAGAAGAGAGAGTCAAGGGCAGCCCTGAGAAACGGTTCTGCAGTGGGGGGAGGGAAGGAATGTGAGAGTGAAAGAGAGAACTGGTGCAATGTGCTTTCTGGATCATGGTTAGAAAGGTTAAACAACAGAAACCTTAATCAAACAGCTGGTTTAGTACGAAAGAGTTAAAACATAATGCAGATAGAATTTACTCACTATGTTCCATTAGATACTGGGAAACCTGCTTTCCTGAAGTTAGATTGACCTCAGATTTTACCATGGCTTACAAAATAGGCCTTATCCTTTATTATATAGGTCTTTCTATTATATATTATTATATATATTATATACTCTATTATATAGGTCTTATCCTATATAAGAATAAACATCTTTTGTTGTTGTTGTTGTTCCTTTAAGCAATATACAGTTTTCTTACAAGAAAACAACCCTGCTCATTATCTCTACTCCCATACAGATAAGATGTTCTCATGAGAAATTCTTGCTGTGTTTTTGATAGAGACAGGGCCACACAAGTGTCACAATCATTGATACCATGTGGGAGCTGCCTGCAGACTTCTCCGCAATAATGATTTGATTCAGCATCCAAGGAATTAGTGCAGCCCAACATAGGTATGAAGGCAACATTATGTGTTAAGCTTAGTGCAAAAACAGCTCAACTTTGAGTCTTTTCAGGTGAACTGTTACACAGATCTTTAACTTGTTGATACAGGACAACCTCCTGACCTGGATCTTTACTAAGATGTTTTGATGAAACTTATACAGTTAAGAACAAAAGAGAAACACTGAAAGGAAGCATGTAATGCAATCCAGGCTACTGCAAGTTTTGCTTCTAGATGCAAGTATCTGTGTCAAAAGACTACAGTACACAGGAAAACAGTATTTTATAGATTACTGAAGATTTTATGCATGAGGTGTAAAGCATTTTTAAATTTCTTGTGATCTAATAACTAAGGGGTGGTTAAACTGGAATGTGACTGTACTTCTTTTAAAGACAATGTAATAAGCTCCTTTGATACACATACGAGGAAAACTTTTGTACAAAAGTTGAACACCTCAAGGAAAACATATTTATTTAGATTTAATTTTATTTAATCTTATATTATTTCAAAGCTTAAATTCTCCTACAAGTTCTCAATAAAATATGGCTAAAGATGGTCTCTTTATTAATGTCTGATCAATTAGCAAATGAACAAATCTGCCTCAGAAAGCAGAAGTATTTTAACATTTATTGTACTTGCAACAGCAAATTAGGCTACAATAGATGGATACAGCTTATGTTCATGGTAGGAGTCAAAGCTCAAGCTTTCATGACTGCAGCATATGTTGCACATTGAACTTGCTCTGTGGCAATGGATAATCTGCACAGTGGGAACAACATAACACACATTCAGATTACACAAAAGGAATGTTGACAGTACATAATTGTGTTTACAGACCCAAGCATGCAGTATCAGATCTGTCTTTTGAGTTAGACTGTGTGAAAACTGTTTTGAATGATAGTAAAATCAAACATCAGAGATTTATTATATCTGTATTTATTTATTTTTGATTCAAGGTTATTGGAATGAAGGATCATATTTAAATGTAAATTGCACAACACTCTGAAACTAATTTCAGAGACAAACCCCTTTAAAGTTTTCTGCAAGTTATCCCTGAGTTTTTATTGTGCACCATTTTTTTCTGCAGTTATTTGTTGACTTCATGAAATACTATTTAACATGATCACTTGCTAAAACATCAAAATTGTTACTGGATATGTCAGTTCTGTGTACTACATAATTTAGGTTGGTCATATGTAAAAAGAACAATAGAAAATCCTCTTTTACTTCATTCAGAAACTTGGAGACATTCACTATTAACTTTATTAGTAGGAAAATCTCTTACAGTAAAATATATTTGTAGTCATCGTAATAATTTGTTATCAAGATCTTTTTTTACTTTGAGTTCAAGCTAACATCACATTTTGTCTTTGTCTATGCACACTGTCTCATATGGTATGTTCCATAAATCTCCCATTTTACAAATCCAGAAGAGTGAGCTCTTAAAATGATGAACAGCTTCACAAACCATCTTACTGATGAAAAAACAGATTGTCTTATTGCAAAGTATAGCATTAGAGCTGGAAAAAGTGTCATGCGTGTCACTTGTTTAGGTACTGCTAATTCAGTTGTTTTGTGCATAAGATGGAAGGTTTGATTTTTAACTCTTAACCTTGTCAGAAAACACAGAATAAATATTTCATTTCATGAACATGTTACTTATAAACCTATCATTAATTCTATTTTTTCCTTTATCCTTTTAAACACTAAACACTGAACACTGCTTCAACAAAACTCTTCTGTTACTAGCTTTTTTCTGTATATGACTAATAAACAATATGCAAAACTGAAACTTTGCCTGGATCCTCCAGTTTTTGATTATCTAGACTTCAATCTCTTTTCACAGAATCATAGAATGGTTTGGGTTTGAAGGGACCTCATGAAAAATAAAGTTCCAGCCGCCCCTGCAACATGCAGGGTTGCCAGCCCCTAGATCAAGTACTTAATTAGATTACCAAGGGCTGCATCCAACCTGACCTTAAACACCAGCGAGAACAAGGCATCCAGAACCTCTCTGGTCAACCTGTTCCAGCACCTCATTCTCTCAGTAAAAAAACTTCCTCCTGACATCTGACTTAAATCTCCCTTCCTTCAGTTTAAAACCATTCCCCCTTGTCGTATCACCATCAACCCTTATAAAAAGTTGATTTCCCTCATGTTCATAAATTCCCTTTAAATAAAGGAAGACTGCAATGAGGTCTCCCCACAGCCTTCTCTTTTCCAGGCTGAACAAGCCCAGTTCCTTCACCCTATCTTCATAGGAAAAGGTGTTCCAGCCCTTTGATCATCTTTTGTGGCCCTCCTCTGGATACTCTCCAACATCTTCTCTGTGCTGGGAGCCCCCAAATTGAATGCAGTACTACAGATGGGGCCTCATGAGGGCAGAGTAGACAGAGGCAGTCACCTCCCTCTCCCTGCTGGCTACTGCTCTTATGAAACCCAGGATACTGTTGGCCTTCCGGGCAGCATGTGCACACTGTTGACTCATGTTAAGCTTTTCATAAACTAAGACCCCTAAATCCTTCTCAGCAGAGTTAATCTCAGGGATTTTTTTTTCTGAGAGATATGTTTGTATACATATCTGGGATTATCTCAACCTAAGTGCAAAACCTTACACTTTGCTTTGTTGATCTTCCTTATGTTCACAAGAGCCCTCCTTTCTCAATTATCAGAGAAGTTATCTTCTCTTTGACCTGTCTCTTCTGATCACAGTACCTGAAGAAGACCTTGTTGTTTTTAACGTTTATTGGCAGGTTTAGTTGAACACACACTAATATGATTCTAGAACATTATAGGGATTTATTTAGTGTCATATGAAAGTATAACAGTCATTCTACTTTCTATTATATAGTTGCTGTCTCTGTAAAATAAAAAATAGAAAAAGATTATTATATGAAAAAGATTATCTAGTCTGTCAGGTTACTTACTTTTCTACTGTGTACCAGCAGACTTCTAAGGTCAGTTGAATTTATTGGGTCAGAAGCACTGAGAATCAGTGATACATTTTATATTTTATTAGTCAAACAAACAGAAAGTACTACTGTGGCAGCTTTCTGGACCAGGTACAATCCAGTGAGAACTCAAACTTATTGTTAGTACCATGTGGTTCAATGTGGCTATCAATATTTACAGCAAATACAACATTTATCTTTCTCTAAATCCCATGCAAGAACTTTACTCTCAGAAAGGATCAGAATTCCACTAAAGAAAACGAAATTTTCTTTCACTGTGCTCGCTTTCCTTCAAATAGGTTTTTAAGTAGTTGGAAGATTAGGTACTAACACTTTACAAGGAACATTCTTCAAAATAATTAATATAATATTCTAAATAATCAGAAATCTTTTTTTTTGTCTTTCTTTTATTTTCATGCTTGCTGCTTTCTTTCTTTCCCAGTCAAATTTATGACCCTAGTACCCTGATATTCCTTTGCTCCCTAAGTATACATGGAGAGCACCACAGCCAAAGATATGAAAAGTCTGCAAAGCAGATTGAAGACCTCGTTTGCCCAAAGAACATTCACAGAGTTTGGCACATAGAAGCCATTTGAGAAAACTGTTTGCTTTTGACATATGTGTGACCTCCTTACTGTACGAGCATATGTGCATCCCAACAGCTGGGTATGAGAGTATAGCACTGCAGATAACATTGGAGATTTAGGTTCAGAGAAAAAGAGAGTATTCATCCTTTGCATTTTATGCAGCTGGCCAGCTCCCAGGACCATATTGAGATATTTCTACATGACACTGCTTTGGACAGTAGAGACTCATTTAAAGTGCTGCCAATGGGAAGCATGTCAAAAGCACTTTTCTGTTGCCTCAGAATGACAGCTGAAAACTGATATCTGGATTTTTCAACAGCTTTTTGGAGCACTCTGGCCTGTTCCTTGTGAGAGAACACACAGGACAAATATCATGTTCCTTAAAGACCTTAACAGTTATGGACTCTCTAAGATGAAAATTTAAAGTTCAGCCTCATACTAACAGCTTTGAGTAAAAATCAATTCATGCATATTGCAACTGGAGTTTAGAGAAAATAATCCAGGTCCGAATTGTTTGGACGCAGAATTTATCAGACACTATTCTTTTGTCAGGTATAACTTTAATTCCTACATAGGACAGCATAAGCTACATAAGATAAGCATATTTAACAAAGAGAAATTGGAAAATAAAAGAAGTCAAAACATGATATTCTTGGTGCACTTGCCTAATTCTTTCCAAAGTTCAGCTTTAATACCTAAGGCTCCAGGTTTTCTCTTATTTAATGTTTGAATAGTTTATGCTTAATATTAGTCTTCCTTCCAGTTGTCTGGGTTTGTGTGCAAGCTTTTATTTTTGGAACAGTACTCAACTGTACACATGGAGACTGGAAAAGCTATCTATGAGTTCTATGAGATTTCTCTGTTTAGTAGTCAGACATCAATCAGAGACATTTTAGATTCAAGATACTCTTAAAGAAAATAATCTAATACTGGTACAGGAAGGGCATTTTTTTTTACCCTCAAATGACGGTCTTTTTCTATCCAAAACTATATTTATACCAGTTGGTTCTTTGATATTACCACTTTGAAAAAAAAGTCTTTTTGGCAGTGTTTTTTGAAGTGAATGAGATATACCTTGTTTTTCTAGAGTGTTAGAATAAAATGTTTCTATATTTCAAAATCTGTAAAAAACAAACCTGAATTCACAAAGAGGTTCAGTTCGCCTGAAACTGAAGTTTTTGATTAATTTTTATTGCTTAAAAAGTTTTATCCACCTCTCTTTGTAGCCAAACTCACCACTGTTCCAGTACAATTTATTGGACTGTTCTAGTGTTAACAGAAAGGCCATAAACCCTGGTGCAGAACTCTGAAATGTTGCCATTGTAAGGAATTGAATTCAGCAATTTTATATTTCAACAACGCTGCCAATAAATATATGTACAAGTGGGATTCTTTGCAATTTTCAGGGATTTTATTTATGAAAAAGAAACAAGGAATAATCGAACCTGTGCATCCGTACATAGAGGGGGAAATAAAAAGTCTAATCTGTGAATCGAAGAATAATCAGTGAACTATTGTGCTCCTTTGCAGTACACAAAAAAGAGGCAAAATAATGTTCCAGTTGGATCTCCAGATCATGTACTATAGAAGAAAATGCTTTTGTTCAATTGAGATCAGTTAGTCCATATTTATTATGTGCAGCTAATGATATTTGTCTTGTTTCTAAGTTAGGTAAACGCATGTACTCTGACTCGACACTGCTTAGACCATTGCTTCAGTGTGTAATGCAAATCTACTCATTTTCTTCTATAATTGTTAAGAACTAACATTTTAGTAGGAGGTGTCTATTTTGCTCTGGGAATACACAAGACCTTCAGCTTGACTAGTATGCTTAGATACTTAGAGGATATAAAAGCTATTATACATTTTTAAGACATAATTTTGAGGACTGTTTACATACAAATATTTTCCTTCTGATCTTCGTTCTCTTTCTAAACTCTGTTGAAATATAGCAAACATACTTTCTCTGTATCAAATTATACCAAAGCAATAATCTGTGTGTAAGTGTACCGTAAAATTCATTTACAAGATTTATACAGGGTACAGTCAGGGATCAGATACTGCTGGAAATTCTGAGACCAAATCTTATTGCCTGTGTTAACTTGTTTTTCTACTAGCTCAAATTGATATAAGTTTCAATACAGTCCTTACACTCTGCTTTCTAATTCACATAAATATGTGAAGAATTAAAAATTTGAGCTATGTCTGATAAATAATTGAGAAAATTAATAAATCACATAATACTGCATTTCAGCTAGGCTAGATAAAGAGTAACTTGTGGTACTCTTATTCATGTTCTGTTTCTATAATCAAATTAATGATCTTCGTACAAAAATAATAGAAACAATATCATAAAACTGTCAGAATGTTAACATAAAAAAACAAAACAAAACATTTTTTCATATTTAAGACGAAGTAATTCAATTTTTCTGCTGAAAATGTTATCAAAAATATTCTCTTCATGGGAACCTGAAACTGCAGGTTTTAGTTGAAAGCTGTCCATCAGAAAATAATGAGTCCAGATTGGTCCTGAAATTTTTTAGAGAATGTCTATATGATATAATAATTCAAAATGCCCATTTCAAGTTTTTTAATCTGTCTCCACATTTGAGTTTCAGACAATTATTCCAAACCTGTTAAGGTAAAGGAATAGTCTACCATTAATTTCAAAAATGAAAGCAAAGAGGAGAAATTGAATCCTGTAATTAATTTAGGAACCCACTTCTCTTGATTGAATTAAGCTCTCTCAGTTCTGCTAATTCTTTTTTCCTAAGTGATTCTTGAAGCATTTTTTCAGAATAGTAGAGTTTTATGTAGCTCCCTGCTATGCTTGTGCATCTTGGAAAACAACAATAAAAAAAGATCAGTCAGAGTTCACTAACTTTCATTAATCAAGAAGAGAAAAAGAAGATAACTTTTCAAGCTAAGGAGATAATAAAAACTGAGAAATAAGTATTGTATATCTATCTGCCTCCTTATATGGCCAAGGAGTTTTAGAACAGGTCAATTCAGTCTTAACACTGTCAACATCATTGATTTCTGTATTATCAACAGTCTATTCAGTCAAAATAAGTTTAATATGTTGAATTATATCAGAGGCATTATGAAGGTTAAAAATGGATGATATACCAAATTACCTATAGCAGAAATCTACCATAATTGTAACCATTTAGTATGTACATTCAAAGTTGCTATATTTCCTCTTTTTAGTTACAAGAAAGATTGAACTATTAGTTTAAAGATTGTTTGCTAAGGTGACAATTGTTGAAGTGTTTATATTTCATAGTATCTTCCTATTTCCTGGTAAAAATGCCATTTAAATATATTTCATTTATGTTTTTGGGAGTTGCTCCAAAGCTCACCTATATCTATTGAATTTATCATTTCTGGGTAATTGGATGAGGTTTTAGTAGAATATCAATGCCACGTATGATCCCAATTTAGATAGGCAGACATGATATATTTTATTTCAGTTTCTAGGATGTCTTATCACAACTGAATGATTCAGAATCTTAAATGTAAACGTCTAGTGTAATTTTAGCAGTTCCAGTAACTGCTCAGACTTCATCTGCCTCGCTGGAAGAACATGGATCTTCTATAGCTCCTTGTTCACGTAGTTTGTATTTTGAATACCTCAGGTTCTGGAATCACTGAATTTCTGTGGTCAGTCACCTGTGTCACACTGTATTACTTCTTGAGGAGGAATTCTGATGGGTTGCATGAGGTACTGAGCATAAAATGATGTATCTAAAAATACATCTGATGCTCAACATTTAAAAAATAAAGCAAGAAGAATCTAGTTTTCCATGTGTTGTATGAATTGCATTTATCTATGAATAAATTAATCAGCAATCAAATAAGGAACTATATGATTTAAAAATGAGCACTTTTGAAAGCTAGATATATTAGCATATTTTTATCAACTTGTGTCTGCTTCATATGAAATTAATAAGTAAAGTTTTTGCATTTAATGTAGCTCCCATCAACAATCTGCGTAAGACATATTAAGGTACTAGTTAAAAATTCTTGGGATGTAGGATCCTGAAATTTTCTTTCTTCTAGTCATTAAGAAATCCCCTCTTTCCAGTATCTTCCAGAAAGACATTCATACCAAAAATCAACACTGAATTGCTTTACTTAAATTTATTAATTTTGAAATATATTTAGATTCCTTCCCATGAATTTTATCTAAATGAGAATTATTGGCTCAGTTTCAACTTGATCTATATTAGAAGCAGCTAATCATACTAGAGCATAAGTGAAGGATTTAATAAGACAATCTAAAATATGAGTCATGCAAATCCATAACTGGTGTGAATCTTGCAACAGACATCAGAAATAAATAAGCTCCAACTATTACAACTTAGTTTGAATATCCCTGACATTTAGACAATTTATTTGCCTATGTGCTTTCAAGGCAAGTAGCAGGATAGCTGGCTAAGGAAAACAAGTATGATCCCAGTAATATTATATGTAGTATTGAACAGCAATATCTGAGAAACCAGGCCCCTGAGAAATAATTTATCTAGTACTACTTTATTCTTAGCTTAACTTCTTAATTACTGACATTTTGAATCAGAGTTTTCATGTCCTCTGTGGCTCATAAAGACTGCTGGTGAATGAAAGCTGCATGTCTCTTCATGAATTGCAATCTAACAAAAATAATTAGAATCAAGTATCATGCTGTTCTTCCTCTATGGCAATTACTAACTTGTGTACATTTTATAATTATTTACAACAGATTAAATAATCAGAGTTAAGAAGGCAAATATTCTATGAGATATTAAATAAGTCATACTCCTGAAGTTTGAGAAAGATTGCCTATTATTTATTATTTTATCTTTCCATGTGTAGTTGGAAGAAAAACCTATCAGTTCTTATACAACCATGTTACATATTCACTAGTTCACAATCATTCTTTTTCTGAACTTTTTTTGCAAGAATTTTCCTTGGTTTCAGAAATGAAAATTCTAAAATGTTATTTTTATTCTGAATCTAATTAGTGCCTTTCATTTATTTGTTTCGAAGAGAATCCGTTCATTCTGACTTGTGTAAGGAACAAGCAGGAGCAAAATTATAATGTACTAATTATTTTTTCATTATACAAAGTATCTCTGCCTCTGGACATTGTGAACAATTTTCTTTTTCTTTTTCTTCTTCTTTTTTTAATTTATGATTTATTCATGTTGTTTTTAATTCACTTTTATTTATGCGCCTAAATCATAATGATGAATCAGCAGTTCTCAGGATCAGAGACCATTGAATATGTATCTTTCAGTTATTTTCAGCTGAAACTGATAAGTTGTCTTTAAGTTACATCCTGACTATGTAGATTTGCTTCCTGTAAATACATACCGGTGCCTCTGGTAATTACTTACGTTTAAAAGCAGATGTTTCTGAAGTCTTCATTAAAGCCACTGTCCCCTTTTGATTTTTTTATTTATCTACTGTGCTTTTGATTAATTTATCAATGAAGACTCCTGTTTATTCCATTTTTTGAATACTGAAGAATATATATATTATATATATTATTATATATATAATATTATATATATTATTTCTTTTTCATACGTGCTCATTGTGCTTGTCTAATATACATCCATTATGTAGTTTTCCAGCTACCATGTTTGTTTATCCTTCTTTATGGATTTCTTTTCCTCACATTTCTGTTGCCTCAGTGGTGCATCTAACACAGTCAACCAAACACCCATAAGGAAAGGAGAATTGGCTTCAAATAACCATTTCACCTTTAACTAAGCATAAGCATGATATTAAGCATGATTAGGGCCAAATACAGAATATTGTAGCTTCACAACAGAATTACTGCTGATTACTACTGTACTTCGACTAGTTTTAATCAGAATTAAGTTTAACCCAGTGACAAACAGAATGTCAATTAGATGTGCAATTTAATTGTGTTACTATGTGAGAACAGACGTACAAAATTATTAGTGATACTGATAAACAAAAAGAACAGAAAGATTCATTTAGTCAAGATACAATTAAAAATACCATTACACCAATTCTCAGGAAATTTAAGCAGATGAGAACAAACTTGTCTGATCCCAAAAAGAAAACCTCTGACTTAGAGCAAGGAACTGAATTGCACTGGGCTTGTTAATCAGAGTGGCTAGGATTATAAATCTCTTTCTGCAGAGTTAATAAGAGGTGGGACATTGAAAGTACAGCCAGTCCTGAATATGGGATGCTCAAGAAGTTAGGATTAGGTGGCCTTAAAATTTTATTTATGAAATGAACTACCAGGCACATCTACCCGTTGGATTTGATGAAGTGTTTGCAAGAGAAATAGCAGCTAGTTTTAGCTGCACAGTCTTTCTCTAACCTTGAACTACGATGCACCCTGTTTCATAGATCTACACATCTTTGATTTATTCATTCCAGAGATTTTAATGGCAGCATGTGTTCTGTCTTATCAACACAGAAGATTGTTACAGGTGTTACAGCAGCTCTGGATGTTGTTCTGCACTGAGAATAGTTTAATATGACCAATTATAATATAATATTATATTTTGTTTGTGTTTTTTTTTTTTTTTTNCTTTCAAGGCAAGTAGCAGGATAGCTGGCTAAGGAAAACAAGTATGATCCCAGTAATATTATATGTAGTATTGAACAGCAATATCTGAGAAACCAGGCCCCTGAGAAATAATTTATCTAGTACTACTTTATTCTTAGCTTAACTTCTTAATTACTGACATTTTGAATCAGAGTTTTCATGTCCTCTGTGGCTCATAAAGACTGCTGGTGAATGAAAGCTGCATGTCTCTTCATGAATTGCAATCTAACAAAAATAATTAGAATCAAGTATCATGCTGTTCTTCCTCTATGGCAATTACTAACTTGTGTACATTTTATAATTATTTACAACAGATTAAATAATCAGAGTTAAGAAGGCAAATATTCTATGAGATATTAAATAAGTCATACTCCTGAAGTTTGAGAAAGATTGCCTATTATTTATTATTTTATCTTTCCATGTGTAGTTGGAAGAAAAACCTATCAGTTCTTATACAACCATGTTACATATTCACTAGTTCACAATCATTCTTTTTCTGAACTTTTTTTGCAAGAATTTTCCTTGGTTTCAGAAATGAAAATTCTAAAATGTTATTTTTATTCTGAATCTAATTAGTGCCTTTCATTTATTTGTTTCGAAGAGAATCCGTTCATTCTGACTTGTGTAAGGAACAAGCAGGAGCAAAATTATAATGTACTAATTATTTTTTCATTATACAAAGTATCTCTGCCTCTGGACATTGTGAACAATTTTCTTTTTCTTTTTCTTCTTCTTTTTTTAATTTATGATTTATTCATGTTGTTTTTAATTCACTTTTATTTATGCGCCTAAATCATAATGATGAATCAGCAGTTCTCAGGATCAGAGACCATTGAATATGTATCTTTCAGTTATTTTCAGCTGAAACTGATAAGTTGTCTTTAAGTTACATCCTGACTATGTAGATTTGCTTCCTGTAAATACATACCGGTGCCTCTGGTAATTACTTACGTTTAAAAGCAGATGTTTCTGAAGTCTTCATTAAAGCCACTGTCCCCTTTTGATTTTTTTATTTATCTACTGTGCTTTTGATTAATTTATCAATGAAGACTCCTGTTTATTCCATTTTTTGAATACTGAAGAATATATATATTATATATATTATTATATATATAATATTATATATATTATTTCTTTTTCATACGTGCTCATTGTGCTTGTCTAATATACATCCATTATGTAGTTTTCCAGCTACCATGTTTGTTTATCCTTCTTTATGGATTTCTTTTCCTCACATTTCTGTTGCCTCAGTGGTGCATCTAACACAGTCAACCAAACACCCATAAGGAAAGGAGAATTGGCTTCAAATAACCATTTCACCTTTAACTAAGCATAAGCATGATATTAAGCATGATTAGGGCCAAATACAGAATATTGTAGCTTCACAACAGAATTACTGCTGATTACTACTGTACTTCGACTAGTTTTAATCAGAATTAAGTTTAACCCAGTGACAAACAGAATGTCAATTAGATGTGCAATTTAATTGTGTTACTATGTGAGAACAGACGTACAAAATTATTAGTGATACTGATAAACAAAAAGAACAGAAAGATTCATTTAGTCAAGATACAATTAAAAATACCATTACACCAATTCTCAGGAAATTTAAGCAGATGAGAACAAACTTGTCTGATCCCAAAAAGAAAACCTCTGACTTAGAGCAAGGAACTGAATTGCACTGGGCTTGTTAATCAGAGTGGCTAGGATTATAAATCTCTTTCTGCAGAGTTAATAAGAGGTGGGACATTGAAAGTACAGCCAGTCCTGAATATGGGATGCTCAAGAAGTTAGGATTAGGTGGCCTTAAAATTTTATTTATGAAATGAACTACCAGGCACATCTACCCGTTGGATTTGATGAAGTGTTTGCAAGAGAAATAGCAGCTAGTTTTAGCTGCACAGTCTTTCTCTAACCTTGAACTACGATGCACCCTGTTTCATAGATCTACACATCTTTGATTTATTCATTCCAGAGATTTTAATGGCAGCATGTGTTCTGTCTTATCAACACAGAAGATTGTTACAGGTGTTACAGCAGCTCTGGATGTTGTTCTGCACTGAGAATAGTTTAATATGACCAATTATAATATAATATTATATTTTGTTTGTGTTTTTTTTTTTTTTTTCCCATTAAATTTTGGATCCCTTTGTGATTAATGGCATTTCAGCTACTAAGCTCTGCTCAGGAGTTGGGAAATCTGTTTTTATTTAATATGGTGAGGGATGCTGCTATGGTAAGTGATTCATTTAATAGTGTGACCAATTGTGATTGAACTGTGTATTCTGATTGCTATATTTTGCAAAGTGTATTTTTTTCAGTATTGTTAGTATCACCCATACTGTTAAAAACAAAATCCTGTGTAACATCAAATGTCTTCTAATAAGTAAATTTGATATAAAGAATACTGGACTCTAACAAATCACAAAGCCTTTTTTTCACTTTCATTTTTTTTTTTTATCATTCATCAAGGAGAAGTTTCTCAGAAAAAGAAAAGTTCCAGGCTGGAAAAGAATATATAGAAATCAGGTCTAATTGCATTAAAATCATTTAACACCTTCACTAACTTATCAAGATCTTTTCTTATCTCGACAGTGGCTACACTCTCTGTTCTGAGAAACTCTGTTGTCTGATAGTTTTCTATCTTCAATGTTAAATTGATTTATTATCAGCGTATACACATTTTTTTTGTTATGTAGTAGTGCCGTCTCTGGTTATAAGTAACTACTCTTTCTCCATTTTCTCATACTTAACCAGTCATATCTATAGGAAATAATCACCTCTGAATTTTCTTTTTGTTTAAAGCTCAAATAATTCAGTTGACTTCTGGTCCCTGTTCCTAGGGACATCAACTTTCCCCCATTACTAGTATTAGTTTTCCTCCCAGTTCAGTTTGAATTAATATTAAACTTATTCTAGATGTGCACTTATTGTACTAAGTGAGGTCTAACCAATGATTTATTTAATAGTATTAACTTCTTTCTTCCTTTCACAATTACATTCATCATTTTTTATGGTCACATCACACGAACAGTTTACAACCCACACATGACACATTCTTCTACGTATTTGCTAGTGTGTCTTATTCTACCTCTTAAGCACTGAGGTGGTAAAATAAGTTCTTTAAAAAAAAGAAAAATGCCCTTTTGCTCCATTCTGTTAATTTCACATTACTATTGTACAGTGCTTTTCAAGGTCATTCAGTTTTTCTAACTTATATCTTACTGATAATTCAATGCATTCATGATTTGACTACAAGGGGATTACCTTTGGAAAGGAGATGCACACCAGGTGACCTTTCCCTGTGAAGCAGAGCCATAGCAAAAAACACTGAGAGAAGCACAGGGAGAGAGAGCCTGTGGTCTAAAACCAGTGCAATTTCTGAGAAATTCCCAGAGATACCTGATGCATCCAGCCAGACAGAATTGGCAAGAAAGGAGATTTTGAGTCACGAGGTAGGTTGGATCAAGTGCCCTGAACCTTCTCCTAAAGACAAGGTAAGTTCTTGCACAAGATGAATGCAGGTAGGTGATCTTTTACAAGTGGCTGAGCTGCTAGAAGGAGTTGAAAGGCTGAGGATAATTAGAGGCACTGAGAGAGAGATAGGTTGTTTAATAATCATATTCCAGTAACAGGCAACACTGAGAAGGAGACACCTTGGTCACTGGTGATCCACAAAAGCAGAGCTCTACATCAGACTCCACACTCCAGTTTCACTACCTGACATCCTGACCAAGATCTGCAAGAAGAAACCATATCAGCTGACTGCAGCACATGTCGTAAACAGAAACACCATCTGCTTGTAGTGCATGACTCCCTGTTAAAAGACACCAAGGCTACCCTCTGCTGGCCTGATGGGGACTCTTGAAAGGTGTGCTGCCCTCAGATAGACAAGATCTGGGACAATGCCAAGAGGGTGCCACAGTTTTTCAAGAGCACAAACTACTACCCACTGTTGCTCTTTCACTTGGACATGAATGATTCTGGAAGACAGAACATGAGCAGAATCAAAGAAGACTATAAATCCCTGGAAGAACACTGGTGCCTTGGATTATTTTCTCTTCAATTTTATCAGGATAATCTATGACTTTGTGAGTAGAGAAAACTTCTTTTAAGTACCTTACCTGTGTTTGTTACCTATTTTGTGTACTATAAATCTTTCCTATTCCCTGCAGACGTACTATAAACTGGAAAATCTGGAATCATGGGGGATGAACAAGAGTCAGAAGGCCATGTAGAAAGGAAAGATTTCAACGCAAAAATGAATAATGTATTTTGAAAGCCTGAGTGTCAACGTTTGCTTGTGCATGAGGACTTAATTGTACGCTTGTCCTTTCTTTAAGCCCCATCCCTCTTTTTGCTTTTTATGATCCACTGGCTATTCACTTACAGTCTACTTCTTTCATCAGCCAGTAATTTAAACCAATTTAGTCTCTTTGCCTAAAATTTTACTTGATACAAGTGTTATCACCCCACAGAGACCCCACAACTATCCCACAGCCCCATAATGAGACCACATAGTGACCCCACTGCCCCATACAAAGACCCCAGAGCAACCCCACAGTCCCATACAGAGTCCCCAAATCAACCCCGCAGTCACTAGGGAATTCTCTGTAGCACAGGGGACAGTATTTTATGTTTTTCTATGCTCATACCTAATTTCATGGTTTCTACATCTGTCACAAGTACTTTTGTATAAACCCTTAGCATGAGACTCAGTTACTTACAGCTTATTACACTTTCTAAACCTACATTAGGAGCTGTAATTTACCGGGATCTTCTGACATTGTCGGACAAGAAGAATTTTTTTCTTAAACTTATCTGCCTCTCCTACCTGGTAAAACACAAGACTAAGCTAATAGTTGTTCCTCATAGCACCTTGTCGAATTCATGACTTTGTAAATCATCTTGACACTAGATGCTACAGTGGTCCTTATTTGAATCCTGAACACTACACACTTTTATCACTTTGATTTTTCTTTTATGAAAGGAGTTATTTACAGATAAAAGAAACAAAAGGACAATCTCACTTTGCTTGTGTGTAATAATAATAACACAATTAATAATTAATATTTACACTGGACTGGGCCTTGCAGCATTGGCTCATAGGAAAGTAACCAAGTTCTTCTGAATTAAATTACATTAAAGATTCATTTCAATACTCAGCATAATGTCAGCCCAAGTTGAAATAATATCAGTTATCATAATAATACCAATAAGTTATCGATATCAGTTATCAATAATAATATCAGCTTTCAGTCTGATAACCGATGCGATGTCAGTCACCTTACAAGTATCATAGGGTCAGTCCTTTTTATTTGAGAGTCAGGAACAACTACTGAAATTAGGAAAACTGGTATATAATACCATATATACCATAAGAGTTGTTACAGATTTAAGGGTTAGGGTTAGGTTCTTACTGGGAGTCTGAGAAACTTAATTAGCCAATTGGGAATCTGTGGAGTTTTTTACATACTCAAAGACAACCATTGGAGAAAAATAAATAAATAAATACATTCAAAAGGCCCTGCAACATATTTACATTTTGAGTGCTCTGTACCCACAAAGGAGAAAAAAATATATCTTCATAAATCTTGAAAAATACTAGGAAATGATATTCTAGCTACACAAATCTGATTCACACTACATTCTGATTATCATAGAAGCATAGAATGGTTTGGGTTGGAAGGGTCCCTTAAGAGCATGTAATTCCAGCCTCACTGATACAGAATGGGAAACCTCCCTCTAGAACAGGTTACTCAAATACCCATCCAGGTTGAATGCTTCTAGAGAGGGGAAATTTACAGCTTCACCTTATGATTGCAGGAATAAAAAGGCTTGTAAAATTGTTAACTTTTGTTTCCTTCTTCTTGTACACAGTAAAGCTCTGGTTTTTGTCATTATAACTTAGTTGAGTGGCTTGAATATTAATGCTTTGAATTTAAAACTGTCATTATAAACTTAATTTCAGAAGTATTGCAAGTTTCAAACGTGCATGAGCTGGAACAGACACGCTTCTATGCCATTGCTTTAAAGGATCTTGTTCTAGAATTATGCCAAAAAAAATCTGTATGCACTAAGAAAGAATTGTCTTCTTGGATGAGCAGCTCTGACCCCTTAGATAATCTCAACTCTGATATTTTCACATTTGGGGGACATTTATAAGGATTTTTACTGTCCAGAGTCTCTGTTACTTCATAGACTGTGCTGAGTCAACAAGATTTTCCTTAAGAGTGGGCGGGTCATTTTTAACCTGCGGAATCTGAGTGACATAATTTATATCTCTTTTTTGAATAATCTACTTGGGCTGTTTAGACAGTTATACAACTATAAAGAGATGCACATAGTATGATAAAATAAGTTATAATCATGGATCAATTTTGATTATCTCAATGGAATCTGACCTTTGTTTCTTTCTCATTCTTAATCTACGCAACATGAAAATGCTCTGTGACTACGGCTACTTTCACCATTTCTCTTCCACTTAATGATTGTGGAAACATTACATTACATAACATGTGGCCTTGAACACTTCCAGGGATGGGGCATCCAAAACTTTCCTGGGTAATATGTTTCAGTGCCTCACCACTTTCTGAGTGAAAACTTTCTTTCTAATATCTAATCTAAATCTCCCCTCTTTTAGCTTAAAACCATTCTCCCTTGTCCTATCACTTGATCTGTCCATGTAAGCAGTCTGTCTCCTGGAAGGCCACTGTGAGTTTTCCCAGGAGCCTTCTCTTTTCCATGCTGAATAAGCTCAGTTCCCTCAGCTTGTTTTTGTAGGAGGGGTGCTCCAGACCTCTGATCATCTTTGTGACATCTCCTCTGATTCTGCTCCAACATTTCCACAGATTTCTTGTGTTGGAGACCACAGGCCTGGATGCAGTATTCCAGATGATGCCTCACAAGAGTAGAATAGAGGGGGAAAATCACTTTCTTCTCCCTGCTGTTGATGCAGCCCAGGATGCTGTTGGCCTTCTGGGCTACAAGCACACACTACTGGCTCATGTCCAGCTTTTCATCCATCAGGTCCTTTTTCACAGGGGAGCCCTTGAGTTCTTCTCCCAGTCTGAATTGTGCCTAGGATTACCTCTACCCAACTGCAAAATCTTGCACTTGGTCTTGTTGAACCTCATTAGATTCTCAAGGGCCCACTTCTCAGGCCTGTCCAGGTCCCTTTGGATAAAGTCTCTCTTCCCATTGTATCAACTACACCACTCAGCTTGGTGTCATTTGAAAATGAGCTGAGGTTGCAAATAGAAAGGTATCCCATGCATCAGTAATCATCTTTTCTGACACAGAATATGAGTTATTTTTTTCACATTTAATCCACATCCAGAAAATATTTATTTCTTTTGAAGAACATGTATTTCAGAAATTCTAATTTACTGCTATATTATCTGTCTGGTGGTATATGTATAAAAGTAGGGGTTGCACATTGTTTAGAAGAAGATAAATTATTTTTTTCCTCTATATTATAATTTTTAAAATTTGTCGGATGTTCTAGTCTGCTCTTAAATCATGTAATTTCTGTAGTTAATATTGGGTGAACTAGAACAAGTACAGTAGATATGTGCAGTTTACATTATTTTACTTTTAAAAATAATTTTTTTAAAGTACCTAACAGAATTAGGCATTCAGATCACATCAAGAGTAACAGAAATGTACACTTCTAAACTCCCTAAAAGACTTAGAGCAGCCTTTGAAAATTCAGTGTAACATCACATCGCAGACTATGTGAGCCTAAAGTTTTAGACTGGTTTTAATAAGTCAAAAATACCCCAGAATACATAAGTGTAAAGTACAAGAATACAGCAGTAAGTATGAGATATACTGGATCCTCTTTGGATGAATTGCTTCAGTAATTTAGATTATTTTCCCTCTAATGTTAGATACCAGTGGCTCTTCATTTTTCTTTGGTACCTTTATTTCTCCTGTTACATGAATTTAAGCTTAAAAATAACATAGAATATTTCAGTACTGGACAAAATACCTTTTTCTATGTATATATTTTTTACATGGGGAATTCACCTGAGTGACATGGGTTTATGATTTTCTCCTCTGTTATCTAAATATACCATTTATATTGTCATATAAATAAAGATAAATAGAATGCAGTCCAAATTTATGATTTATGTATAGTACTCCAGAATTAGTTAATGAATTTGTCATATTCTTACCTTGTGAATTTATATCATTCTCCTCTATTTCCATCAAGCATTGAAGTAGAAAAATGAATCTATCATTTCTATCCAGGTTTTTTTTTATTTTTTATTTTTTTTTTTTCATTTTAGTTTTAGTGTGGCAAACAACTGGTGGACAGCTGATTTACAAGACAAGTGATTGCTCACTACCTTCCAAATGATGCCCAGCTAGTCTCCTTGGAGTGGCTTCCCCCCTCTGTCCGACTCCCCTCAGTTTTATAGTTTTTTATTATGTTATATGGTATGTAATATCTCTTTGTCTAGTTTAAGTCAACTATCCCCTCCCAGTCTCCTGTGTTCCACAACCCTTGCAGGCACGCCAGCGCAAGAAGTTGAAACACTGAAATGTTCTTGGTTCTGCAAAACATTGCTCAGCAACAATGAAGCAACATTTTTCTCCTGAAGGCAAAACACAGCATCATTGCAGACACTATGAAGAGCATTGACATCCATTGACATACACTGACTCTTGCCAAACATTTAAGAAGACCAAATAGTGGAATGAGTATAGTTGGGCATGGATGGTTGATTTCAACAGAGGTGACAGTGATATGAAAGAGGAAACACATTTCAGACGTCCCTGTGGATTTTAGTAAGTATGGTATGCAGGCTCTTTTTCATCACTGGCAAAAATGTATAACTTTTGGTGGTGACTATGTTCAAAACTGTGTTTTGTAGCTGAGAATTTGCTCTGTCAAGTAGAGTTATTGTTCTTTTTGTATCCATTGTAGTTTCTGAAGAAAAAAAAGTAGTAGGTATTATTTTTTTAGAGCAACCCACATACATAGTATTAAAACACTGTAGCTCAAAAGAAGAAACAGCAGCAGCTGACAGAAGTATACCTTCTTGAGGAATACAGTGGTGATGATACTTCTCGTGGTGGTACCTCAGTTATGCTCAGATATTCTTGAAAGTCTTGAATTACTTTGCAAATATTTTCTCAGTTAAACATTAGGAATGTGGAATCTTCACAGGAAGCACTGGATATTGACACTTCTTGCATAGATATAACTAATTATAGGAAATCTCTAATTATATCTCTTTTTTTTCTGGCTGTGTATTCACTTCTAAAAATATAGGAAATAGTTCTATTAATGTCTCATGTTGCAAGAACATAAATTTACTTCTCCAAGGTTTCTACATAGTTGAATACTCTGTTAGACAATGTATCTTGATTCTAACTGGATGTCGAAACTCACACTGGCTTGCTCTCCTGTAGTCTTAAGTAGGGTATCTGAGATAAATGTTACATGCAGAGAACATTGAATTTTTATTTCATAAAAGGAATGAAGAAAGGACCAGAAAAAAAAAATAGGAAAGAAAAGATGCTGTTCTGATTTCAACTGAACCAGTGTTAATAGCACATGGTGTTTGGTTGGAGTGATGAGAGGGTGCCCAAGGCTGGGCCAGACCACTTGAAAGGAAGTGAGTGAACAGATGTGGGTAGCTGAGCTGCTGCCAAGTTAAACCACAACAGACAGTATTGTCTATTTTGTTTCATGCTTGAATACTGAACTTCTTCCTGAGATAAGAGAGAAAACTTTGATCTTTATCAGGATATTACTCAGTGTTTTCTGTGTACTGTCCTTGGGTTGCAGTATATTCAGTTTTTATGTATGTCCTCACTGTTAGATTGTCAGCAAATTCATCAGGCAATAAATTAAAACAGTTTTTTAGTGCTCTAGATGTAAATAAGAGCCAAAGAAATACTCATTATAGATACAGGAAGGTTTAAATCATTATCATATAAACGACCTCATTTTCAAGTTATTAAAATGGAACATATATTTGCTTAGATAAAGTACTTCATATAAATAGCCATAAAGAATTTAATAATAGGAGTCAGGGACATAATAGTGCACCTCTATGTCTCCTTTCATCTTGTGGATTAAATCTTTCAATAGGTAAGACTGTTCCATAAAAAATAAAAATAAAGTTGATTATTTATTTATTTATTTATTTATTAAGGTAACTGAAAAGTAACTTCAAATTTCAAAAGTGTTAATGGCCTTTTCTGCCTCTGCAAACTTTTTAACAAGTCATAGATGTTAGCATTTGAAAAACAGTAGGCATGGGCAATTATGCTGTTAAAATAAAATCGATATAGAAAGTACTAGATTTATTTTAAAGTGAAAACAAACAAACAAACAAACATTGATTTCAGTAGAAACAAAATGAAGTCCTAAAAATATGTTTTCATCAACAGACTTCCCTTTTGGAGAGTATATACCACAAATACTTGTTTGGGCTTGCTGATAGGAAAAGTGGCTTGGTAATAGTTTGAAGCTATTCTTCTCATTTATGCTTAGATATTCGTGAATATGCTGAATGCAAACAGTTAAGACTTTTAAGCCCATCATTTCAAAACTTGCAGTGCAATCACCTTTTACATTTTATAATGGAAATTCTGAGAAACATCTTTTTCATGATAGACATTCAATCAGGGAAATCACACAAAAGGAGTGGGAAACCTTCCCTAGGCAGAGGAAATTTAAATCTCTCTCTTCCACCTTTCCAGAGAGTGTAATAACAACTGAGCTGCAGGTTATAATTCTCAGTAAACCTATGACATTAAAATTATCAAGGAAGAGAAAATTACAGGAAGGAAATTAGCTTCACTGAGGCAGTGTCTGTGACTGTGTGGGATTCTTTAGATTAATAGTCAGGGCATGCAGTTGTCAGGAGATGTCCTGGTGTACTGCTTTTAGCTGGGATTGAGTAGATTTTCTTCAGAGAAGCCCTTATTTTGCTGCATTTTTCCTTTGTGCCTAAACAGCCTTGATAACATATCAATATTCAGCTATTGCTGAACAGTGCTTGCACAGAAGGAAATCTTTTTATACTGCAGTTATGCTATGCATGTACATGAAGCTGGGAGAGGACACAATGGGAGCAGCTGCCCAAACTGACCAATAAGGATATTTCATCATAATATTCATTTGCATCATACTGTAGTACACATTATCGTACTACTGAGGAGAGACTTTTTATAAGAGCACGTAGCAACAGGACAGGAGGAAATTGCTTTAAACTGGAAGAGAGTAGACTTAGACTAGATATTAGGAAGAAATTCTCTATTGTGAGGGTGGTGAGACAGTAGAACGGCTTGCTCAGTGAGGTTGTGGTTGCCCCCTCCCTGGAGGCATTCAAGGCCAGGCTTTGAGTAACCTGGTCTAGAGGGAGGTGTCCTTGCCTATATAAGATAAAGATCTTAAAGGTCCCTTCCAGCCCAAAGCATTCTATGATTCCGTGATTCTATGATGTGATATCATTCTGAGCAATAAAGTTTGAGGAAAGAGAGAGAAAGAAGTGGGCACTCGTAATTATAGTATTGCTCTTCCCTTGCTACTGCTACACACACTGGACCCTGCTTTTACAGAAAGAGGCAGAACTGAGGGAGTTAGTGAATGAAGGGCTCTTTTGCAATTATGCAAGCAGCTTTTACTTTCCTTGTTAAACTATCATCTCAGTTGGTAAGACCCTCTTGTCACTTTTTTCTTGTTTATTTCTGTCCCATGGGAGAGGGAAGTGGATGAAAAGTTAGAACGGAAGTTTAACTTGCCTGAGATCAATTCACCACACCTGATTTCAAGACTTTTTTTGGCCAAGATTGTCCATTATATTCAATGATTGTTTTGATGTAAATTTTATTAATTATTATGAGTAAAATTTAGAACCAAGGTACTCTTAAGGGTCCCTTCTGGTGAGTGTTAGGGATATAATAATGAGTAATTATCTCACTTGTGGAAAGTGATATCAGTTAATTTGTATCAAGATTTCTCTTTAGGAGTGAGTCTGAATTGCTACTTGCTGCAAAATTGTGAAACAAATCTGATTTAAATTGATATTCAGATATAATTCTGGCAAAAGAACCCTTCATGTACTACCTGGGGGTTGTGTATCATGAAACAAGGCTCAAACTTACTGAGAGAAGCAGCAAGCACATTTTCTTTACATTTCCTCTTGAGGGAAAGCAGGTCTTCATGCAGATTTCAGAAGGAAATAGTCTGTCCCTTCTGAGTTTCACTTGGAGGGAATTTTTTCCTGATTAAGAGCAAAAAGGAAATAAAACTTACATTACTGATGAATCATTCAAAAGATTCAGGCATCTGGGAGATGCATAGTTGCATTGCAATAAATATAAATGTTTGGGTTTTTTTTAATTATTTTTGTCTTCAATTACCAAACAGTACTATTCAAGATTACTCATGTCTACATTAGGAGCCTTAATACATATGAAAAATTTAAAGAAGATAAATAGCGGACCTACTTGCTTTAACTTAACCTTAAAATAAAAATTCATCTCACTTAATCTACAGTGAATAGGATATCCTTATCTCTTTTCCATTTCGATTATGTTTTGACTTTTCCGTTTCCAAACAATTTTGATGATTTTAGATGCAATATTATTTTCCTATTTCAATGACATTCTCATTGAAAGAAAATGCTAATAAAAAGAGGCAGCTATTATTCTTAGTGATCTCCCTCAGTGAGAAATACTTACCAAACATTAATAATAGATTTTTGCATCTTGAATAAGGAGTCATTAGGCAAAAATAAATGTATCCAAGAGACACATATGCAATGCTAATTGACAACTGTGTACACAAAGAGCTGCCATTTATTTTATTACAGTCAAACATAACCTTTCTAAATGTCAGCTCTGTGTTCTGTTGACCAGCTTTTTAATTTAGACATATTGTTATTCCATCTTAAGTGATTATTATTTTATTCCCTTCCAGCACATTATTCATTCATACTAGCTGCCATTAGATATTTCATGATTCTTTTGAAAGTAAGAATCAAATGGTTATAATTTTATGGGGTAAATGATGGGAAAAAAAAAGGAAAATGATCTCTTTAAATTACTTCAGTAGAGGCATTGTGTTGATTATGTAAATTCTGAAATAAATTGGAAAGATGACTCCATGTGAACCTAATGAGGTTCAACATAGCAAAGTGCAAGGTTTTGCACTTGGATAGGAGTAATCCCAGGTATGTATAAAGACTGGGAGAAGAAACCCTGGAAAGTAGCCCTGAGGAATATATCCTGGTGGATATAAAACTGAATATGAGCCAACAGTGTACTCTTGAAGCTCAGAAGGCCAATGGTATTGTAGGCTTCATCAGAAGAGGGATGGCCAGCAAGGACAGAGAGGCGATTGTACTTCTCTACTCTGCCATCGTATGACCCCATCTAGAGTACTGATTCCAGATCTGGTGCTCCCAATACAGTAAAGATGTGGAGCTGCTGGAGAGGGTACAGAGAAAGACCACAAGAATGATAAGAGGGCTGGAGAACCTCCCCTATGAAGACTAAGGGAGCAGGGCTTGTTCAGCTTGGAGAAGAGAAGGCTGTATGGAGACCTCTTTGCAGCCTTCCAGTACTTAAAAGGGGTTTATAAACAGGAGGGGAATCAACTTTTTACTCTTGTAGATAGTGATAGTACAAGGGAGAATGATTTTAAAGCTCAAGGAGGGACGGTTTAGATTGGACGTCAGGGGCAAGTTCTTCACAGAGAGAGTGGAGGTGCTGGAACAGGCTGCCCAGAGAGGCTGTAGATGCTCCTTCCCTGGAGTCATCCAAGACCATGTAGGATGGGCAACCTGGTCAAGTACCAGATCTGGAAGCTGGTGGCCCCATCTGTGATAGAGAACTTGAAGATTCTTGTGATCCCTTCCAGTCCAAGCCATTCTATTGTTCTATGATTCTATGAATTCTATGAAAAAAGCAGGATGCCTTTTCTTTCCAAAAGCTAAGGCTCTGAATTCACAGAGCATTTAAAATCCCATTGACTGAGCAAAAATTTGATTGATGCATGTATCAGAGTACTGAACAAACTGGCATGCTCTACAGACTCTCCTCCTGCCTTCAAGGTGCTTGACTATGTGCATTCAAAATCAACACTGATTTTACTTGTCTTTGTAACCTGGGATCAGTGTGCTTTGAAAACAGACAAGCTGCAATGGAAGAGTGCAAGGGAACTTCAGCTGGGGTTTCACAGAATCATAGAATTGTAGAATCACCAAGGCTGGAAAAGAGCTCCAAGATCTAATCCAAGGTTGTACCAATCAAAGGATAATTATGATGATGAAGAACTTCCCTAACAACAAAGAGATATCAAAAATGAAAGGAATGGGCACTTCAAACTTTTATTAACATTTTCAAAGCCTGTCAGGAACAATATTGGGGTGAACAGGCCCACATTTCTAAGAACACTAGAAGCCTCGGTGAATGTCAGTGAGTCTTTCCTCAGACAGGTGTCTCATCTGATACTTTTAGATCCAGACTGAGGATATGAGTACCAACATTAATTATGGCTTCTTTATCCCAAATCACTTGTCTTTAGGAAATGTATTAGGGCAAAAAATAAATTAGTTTTATTTACGTCCCTGGAAGCTGTCTATGTTGTCAAGCTCCCTTCCTGCTCTTCCTGAAGCTAGACTTCTCCTTGAGACTTCTCTCTCCAGGAAAAGTGTAACCTGCAGAAAATTTCATATATTTACACATATATATTTTGTTTTTCTTTTTCAGAGGGAAACGGTGCATGAAGAATTTTTGTGTGATATGATAAAGGCTCACACAAATGTGTAAGTACTACTTCCACCACTGATATTAAACAGATCAACAAAATAACTTTTAAAAAAGTTGCATTGCCATAGGATTTAATGAGGATTTCCATGATGTTAACAGTCTTTCTTAGCTCACCTATATGGAGAAGAAATATTATGAGAAAGGAATTTCTCTAAGATTTTCATTAGAATCAGCTCTTTTCTGAAAATATGATAATTTGAATATCACCACAACCAGCTTTTTAGGCTTGAAAAAAGTTTAGTGAATTCACTTATCCAACTCTGAAGAGAACACACTCCAAATTCAAGTGAAAAAGAATTTTTTTAATGTAGACACTTTCTTATGAATATCAATGTTATGGTTTTACGATTTTATAATGATATAACAAATAATATAACAAAAATCATAAAACCATAACAATCAATTTTGTATTTTTATGTGCTGAGTACTTTGTCTTTTATAGAAACTTAGGAAAAGAAACTAATAGTTTATTTCTTCTTACTGCTTTACTAGTTCATAGTTGTAGTTTGTGGTTTAGATGGAAATGATTTTAAGTATTGAACAACCATAACAGACTCAAAATTGACATCAGTGGAAGGACCAGAAAGCATTTTGATATTTACTACATTAACATTTAACTTTTTAAGAAAGCACATAGTCAAATTTTCATGTAATTCATTATTTAATATGATACAGTGAACAGGATTGGTACAGACAATAAGTTCAAAAAGCTTACTACTGAAGAATGCCCTAAATCTGTTTGGAAATGGCAGCTAAACTTACAGTCATTGTTCTTTCTTACCATTCTATCAATTTTTCAAACAGTATTATAAAAAAACTGGAAACTCTTCCTTTTGTTTTACACTCTCAGATGTAGCTTCAGCAGTATCTATTTCAAAAAAATATTAAACTGTGTAACATTTTGGAATGAGAAGCAAGTAAGTTTAATATCAGTTTTAAATAAAGATATTAAGGTAGTGAAAGATAATTTCCCTTTACCTTTATGGTAGACTCACACATATTTATATATTGACATTTAGCAATGATGTTAGGAGATAAGTCATCTGAAAAGGCAACAATTATTTTTTGATATGTGAAAGTTCACAGCAGATAAAACCTTGAAAAGTTGCTGTTTAACAGCCCTTTACCTGAGAGCCTCTTTTTTGTTGCATTTTCCAGCAAACATAGCAGCAAGCACAAAAGTGCTGTAAAAGTAACCCTAATTAGCTATTTTAGTTTTGTTCATCAAAGGCAGATTGCTGGTAAGTTTAGAGAATATATTGGTCAGGTGCAAAAGTATATATTTGCAATCTGCTTCCATTGACTTCACACATTCGTGTACTTTTGTTGTTGTTGTTGTTGAAGAACAAGAAAAACAGAATATATGGATTCATAAATAAGATAAGAAACCATGCAAGTTTCTTGTAAGTCACAGACAGAATTCTCAGAAAACTAAAAATACAATAATCAAACTAATTATGGAAATAAAAACTTGGACATTATAGATTTAGTTGAAGAAAAATATATAATGTGAAAAAAACTATCATGAAATACATAAAAATAGCTACAGATCACAAAACATGGACTGATCTTAGGACACTCTATTAACTTGAATAGTAAAATACTACCACTACTTTAGACTATGCAGGAAAAAAAAACAATAAAATGAACTTTACTGCAAGATGTAGTGGAAATGCTAATTCATGGTCTGAAACAGTGATTGACAACCTGGTAGGAAGGCAGGACCAATTCAGGGGAGTTCAGGTGCATGCAGTGCATCTGAGTGACCTGGAGGGGTGGAGACAGGATCCATCCCCTCCCAGTTCTCATTTAAGGGTTGGCAGTGGAGGTAAGGTTGTCTTACTGGGGTTTTCTGTGTATGTGAGGCCTATTAAAGGTAAGTAGGTTAGTAGTTTTTTCCTTTGTGTCTGGCTGGTGGATTTGAGCATGTAATTCCCTGTAGTCTAGGGCTTTGCTACTATTTTGTCCCTGCTGTGCTTTCTTTTCTGTTACAGTGTTACACAAGGTTAACAAAACAATGAAGTAAGCAAGACGTTTTATAATGCTTTCTCTTTCATATGGAAACTAATATGTGGAAATGTAGCAGAGAAACTTCTAGTTTGACAATAGATTCAATTGTTATTTTTGACTCTTTGTCAGTCGTCTTTATAGCTTAAAAATGTGCGGAAACAGGAAGAAAATCAAATTTAGTTTATGAACCAACTAAGTATGATTTTTTTATATGCATCCATAATTTTTCATAGTAAGATCTGCAGGTTTTAAGTATCAATAACTTTAAAAAGAGTTTGTGAATATATGATTAGCACTGATTCTTGAGTACTCTCCCAGAAATCAGCAGTTCTTTTGCCTGGCATTCTTTGTTTTGAAAAACTAAACTATGTAAAATGAATGTTGGTAATACTTTTTTACAAAAGTGTTTCACTACATTGTGCAAGAACAAACAGAAAATTAGATAGTGTTGCCAACCATCTATTTTCCTTGTTAACCAGGAAAGACTGGGATGATAATTAAATAGGTGTTGATTTTAGATGGAGATATAATAATGAATATATAATTTATTTTTTTTATTGCAGCTGTGGGGAGTGGAGTTTGGTAATGTTTTTCTTTTGACTAAGTTCATAGAGTAAAGTGTTGTTTTTTTTTTGTTTTTTTTTGTTGTTTCTGAGGCATGTGGAATTGTTCAAGAAATGAATTTTAAGAAGTCATATGTACTGACAGTAGCATTTGTCAGTAGGGTTTTTTGGTTTGTTTGTTTGCTTGGCTTTTTTGTTTTTTTTTGTTTTTTGGTTTTTTGGTTTTTTTTTTTTTTGAAGGTTCCATTGTTTTAGGAAGACCAGTAACATTTAGTTAGGTAACCATAGAGCTTTCCCCCTAAAACCAACATGTCCTTGTGGTGTTGTTTAGAAGTCACATATTTGAAGACCATTAGCATGAATCAGAGTTTCCCTTAGTGGAGCTACTATTGTTTCTACTGTTGGCATTGCATGATATCTTTTTTTCTCACATTGTCAGAGTATTCTGTTATTTATTTTCTTTGTTCTCTAAGACTCTACATCACGTACTGGTTTATTGACTGACTTTATAATTTCTTCTGAATTACTAGGTATTTTCAACCTGCTTCTTTTCCCTACGTAGTACATTGCTAACTGGTATGGATTTAAAACAAGTGGGAAGATCATTGTAAAGTTTTACAGGCCTTTAAATATTGCATCTTCTATATGACCAGAGTGACCATTTCTTTTCAATAAACTTAATGTTAAAGGCAGAAAGAAGAGGTCCTTGGATTTCCTCCTACTTTTTTTTAAAAGCATGTGAATTTTTTTAGTAGGATTGATGAAATAATTTGTTGGGTAAGTTAGATAAATTAGTATTAAAAACTATAACAGAATTCATCCCTCAGGCTACAAAATCTGAAAGAGAGAGATGTATATACATGATATAAAAAGTACTTCCCTAAATTTACCTATACCCTACCCATATATTAACAAAATTGAATTCAATGTGTTCCTTTTGAGCAGAATTTATTTCATGCATTTTCTTCTGCAGTATGAAGATTTTGCCTGTTATAGCCCAATTCTTGTAAACTGCAGATGTTGCAACTATTAACCATTGCTACTGTGAGCCAACATAGACAGTTAAGTCTTATGAATTACTTTCTTTAGCCATTCATTGATTTGCAGCATCAAAATGTCCTGTTAAGAATTTAGTTTTAATCTTGATATCTCATCCCTTAGATATCACAACAAAAGTCACCATGATCTTGATGATGCAATATGTTTTCAAAAATAATCTCTAACTGACTCTTGAGAAAAATCAATGCATTTCATAAATAAGCGAAACATGACTTTTATCTTCAAAATTGGGAGTAAAAACTTCTCCCTAATGCTATAAGAATTACAGTTGGGAGAATTTGCCTTCAAGTTAAAGAAGTTTTGTTACCTTATACCAAAAGTTAGGGTGATGACTATGTTGAAAGACAGTGTTTTGTAGCTGAGAATTTGCTCTATCAAATAGTGTTATTGTATTATTTTTATCTGTTATGCTTTCTATGGAAATAAGTAGAAGGCAGTAGTTTTGGAGCAACCTAAGTATGTATTTCATGTTGTAGGGCATCTCATTTTTTTTTCTTAAAAAGGCAAGTGGTGTCCATTTCTCATACTTTCTGTTTCAGGTCATATCTTGTACATGGTATGGAGAATTTAAATGACAAACATTGTTCTATATATTTTTTTCCATATATAGAATTACACTTGTTGTTCCAGTAGTTGATTCTTACCAAAGTTTTTTTTCTTGCCCTCCTAGAATTTCTCCATCATGTTGTGTAGCTTGCAATTGGAAGCATAATTACCTTCAACTCTTCTATAGCTTACAAGATGTTTTCATGCGCTGAGGTTAGGTACTTGATTAGGAGCTGGATAAGGAAACAAGTACAGACAAAGATGAATGAAAACTGTTAATTGGGAACAACAGTTCCTGAAAGACTATGCCATTAATGGCTAAGATAATTAACACTACATTTTCACATTAAGTTGTATAACTTATGCTGATCTCAGTGTTCTGCAAGTCATTCACTGTAGGAATTGTAATACTACAATGAGAATCTTAAGTTTAGGAGGCGTAAGTCCGAAAACATGTGGGTGAACTACTGGGGCTTCTTTCTCTGCCTTGGGAGAATGGAAATTCAATTCACTATGCTGTTAAGATCACGTATCATCCTTCAGGATGACTCATGAAGTTTCTCCCTCAGATTAAAATTTAGTTCTCCAGTTGAGACAGACTCAGAGGAGTTACCTTCATTGTCCTCAGCTGCTGCTAGTGCAAAGAACTCTGACTACAGCACATCTTATTTTCTTTTCAGTCAGTGAGACAAAAAGAAACAAAGCCCTCCTTCATCTACTACAGGAATTTGGTACTTTAAGGATCACCAAACAATTAGATTGTGAGAAAGGCCTCAAGCTCTTTCATAGTTCCCTTTTTCAAGGCAGGTGGTCATTTCTGCTTGCAACCACACTTTCCTTTCTACTTTGGCTATAATGACTAGGAAGGAAGTGACAATAGGAACAGCACAACTCCAACTCTTTGGTACGACTAGAATCCCGGATTTACTGCTACCAGATTTATGGAGGAAGAAACAAGATTTCTTGCATTATACTCTTCCCCATAGTGTCTTGTGTGAAATAAATATTCAGTGACCAGTTAAGATATCTAAAAACATAGGAGATACAGCAGCTTTTCTGTTGCTAATGTGCATTTTTTTCACTTCACTTAGCAGTGTTCTGATTATCATTTCTAAGAATGCTGAGTGTAAACTAAAGGGCACTTTACCTCCTTGAAGCATAGTATCTTCCCATTGTCATATCTGTTTACCTCAAATGTCCACAAAAATATTATTTTTCCCCCAAGTCATGAAGCAACCTTGCTTGGGGGAGGGAAAATCTTTGAGGTTGAAGTTTGGGGGTTTTGTTTTGTTTAGCTTTTATGACATAGTACTTCATGCATTCTTACTATATATACTTTTTTTCTAATAAGGCATGCATCTGGTCAACTTTGTGTGGTGTTTTTTTTCTTTTGCATGCATCTTATACAGTGTCGCTATGTATAAACAGTGAAGGAATGATAGATGGAGTTGTCAGGAATAGCTAATGCTTTAGCATTTTTTTTTTATTTTTACATAGTCTTTATTTGAACATTTGGAAGGTAGATAAGGGCCTACTTCCAAAACTCTGTTTTACAGCATATCTTTCATATACCCAAATAAACTCTAAATATAATTGTTCATAAGATTAAAGATCTGTATGATTTGCCCTTTATTAATTTGAGTGGCAAATAAAAAAAGCAGACAAATTGTTTTCTCCATGAAAATGATTTTTAATTCTCCATACACCTGAACTTATCTTATGAAATAATAGATTCATTTAAATACCAGATACTTAGGTGCTGAGTGCTGTTGGTTCCCTCATGACAGTTTAATTTTCTCTGGTTGATGTGGCTGATTTATCTATCTCTAGTTCTTACAGCTGTGCTCTTCCAAACTATAGTTTTGTATAGAAAAGTGTGTGTTTTTTGTTTTTTTTGTTTTGTTTTGGACAGGAACTGGCAGGTCTTTCAACTTATAGATGGTTACTATTAGACATGAAACAGCAGGAAGCTGTGAGTAGTGTGACTTATATTTGCCACTATATCTATAATAGAGCCAATACAGGTATGTGTAAACACAAAAGATTTGTTCAGGGAGATATAACTGAACTTTGTTAATGGGGCCCTATAGTAAGAAGATAGAAAAACATGTTATGATTCTTATATTCATAGTTAAGGTACAGTGATATAAGGAGGGTATTTTCTGACTATATGCAGTATATTTGTACATATGTGAGCATTTTTTTTTACTGTTCTTAGTGCAAGTTTATTTATTTAGTTTTATTCTGAAACTTTACTTTAACAGTGTTTCTTGCTTGCTTACTGAAGCACTCACTTTGAAATAATTTAACGTTCAACTTTACAGAAGACAATAGGTGTCAGAGTTAATTTACTGGGCCTCCTGATGACCAAATTTTACTGAATTTGGAACCACTCTATCATATCCTATCAATGTCTTATGGACTGTTAAACTTTACATTTAACTTAGCATTGGATATAGACAGCTGGTTAGCAGGAAAATACAAGGGAAATATTCTACTAAAAAGCCTTTCTTGAGACAAATAGTTAAGCAAAACAACTCAAACAACTATTAGGGTAAAACCTTAAAGGATTTAATGTGACTTAAACTAATGAGTACCACAGAAATTACTGTTATTGACAGATACAACTGAATACAAAAAAAAATTGTCCTTTTTGTTGTAGTTTTTCTCAATTTGCATAAGGCTGTCCACAAACTTCAGAGAACTGAATAATTTTCTTGTTAATATTATTTATTTCTGAAAGAATGTTTATTATTTGGGAAAATGAAGAACAAGAAGAGAAACAGATAGGAAAAGAAAAACTAAGGGAAAGAGGAAAAAGAAAGATAAGAGGAAGAAATTATTTAAATTTTTAAGCAAAGACGTCAAAATGACTGTCTTCTGAAGCAGTCTTTTAATCCTCATTGAAAGGCCCTATTTTTGATTACTCTTTTGATTACTTTTATTATTCACTTGCAATTTTTCAAAATGGGAAATTTTGCTTGTAAAACTCATCATAAGATATCTGTATTAGCCTACATTTAAAAATATGGCAGTCAAATTAGTTAAACTATTTTTCAAGTATCATTAAAAAATATACTTTTCCCTGTTGCCACTCGAGTTAAGGAGTCTTCTATGGGAACTTAAGAAAAAAAATAAGTGTAAAGTTGGTATGTATGCAGGAATTTCAGGCATAACAGGAAGAGCAGATGGTAAGAAAGGTGGGAACAAGACCTGAGGAGCAAACTGGGGGTAACTACATACATACTGGAATCAGAATAGAACTTAAACTTGGTTCTGTATTCTGGATGTTGGTCCAGTAAGAATCTAATGCTTTTTTATTTCAGAGAAGTAGCATGCCCCAGTAAACATACTGTAGATTCCAATGAAGTTTGTATCATCTATTGTATCGTAATTCCTAGTCTTGATCTCAATGCATAGAAAAGGCCTTTATGTATGTAGTTTCCTTCCTTTGTGTGTGTGAGAGGAAGTGTATGTTATATATGACTTTGAAAATTCAATTAAAATGCATGAAATGAGTGGATAAAGCTTACCTTTACATAAACAGCTTTGGCTTAGCTTTTGTGACCCTCTGCTCAAACAAGCAGTATACAGAATGTTCTGAAAATTACAAAAAGCTTCTTCTGAAGAACCTCATAATATTTTGAAGAGGACATCATTTACTCTGTTTTCTAGGAGAGGAAACTGAGATTCACACTAATAGAAAATTGATTACGTGAATCAAATTGAAGATCTCTACAGCATATGTATCTTGAAATGCATATGTATCTATTAAGTGTCTTAATTTTTATTCCTGTGCTAATGCCACAAATTCATGTTACAGTGTGAGTTGTAATGAAATGATAACAATTGGCATTGTTCTCTCAGAAATAAGGATCTCCTTTATATCGTCTCTTGTTATACAATGGGTTTAATCTTCATCTTCATAGTCTATGGAAAAGGCTTTCTCTGTGCTCATTTCTTCTTCTCTTTACTCTCTTTCAGAGGAAATGACAGCTCAGCTGTTGTTGTTTTGTTGTTTTTTTTCTTCTAATATATTCTAGAGACAAGAAGGGTAACCAGATTAACATTGTCCAGGCTGTATTCTGGGTTGTCTTCACATCGACTTAAGCATTTTTAGCTGCCTATAGAACCTACTGCCTATGGTAATTTCCCAGTGAATTTGTATTACGTAGCAGGATGTATCTAAAATCAAATGCTTTCAGTTTTCAATTTATACGTATTTTTAATTGACTTTGGTTTGTATTTTCAGACTTAGTAAACCATATATTTTCATGGTTTAGGAGTAGGATTTACTAACAGATCCCTAAAAGCAGCATTGCTACTTAGAACTGCTTGAAATATAATATTTTAAGTAATAATCTTTACAATCTAAGGATGAATTGCACTAACTATTCTATGTGAACTTAATACAAAGAAATCAAAATCTATTTGAATGCATTTTAATTCAACATTTAAAAAAATTAGCTTCCTGAACACAATGGGTATAAGAAGGTGTACTGTTAATTGCTGTCTTCCTGTCTTGAGAAGTGGTGGGAGCTGATCTCTCTTATGCAACATTATAGCTAGAAGTTCCTGAAATATTGAACTTGCTTTCAACTCATGGTGTATACTTATTTAGGACAGAAGTAAGTATGTATTGAGTCTACCTAAACCATAACGAATAGCTATTTATTTAGTTTCAATTTTTGATTGTAGATAAAAACTCAAAATCTTCCCTATAGGTTACTTAGGCTTTTCATGCTGTAAATATTAACAAATAACCACAAAAATAAAACAAGTCAAGTTTCCTGCGAAGGGTGAATAGTCAGCCTCTTTGTGAGGGAATGAAGAGACTTCTTCATGATACATGAGGAGATCATTCCCACCTCTATCCTACCTGGGGAGATTGCAGGGTTAATGAAGATACTTGTCTCCTGGATTTTCTAGGTGATACATGACAATAAGGAAACTGTTTCTGAGGGAAGGACCTAGTTCTAATGTCTTTTCTGCTACAAGGTTACCCCGAGTCAATGATGAAAACTGAAGGATCTCATTCGCTGCTTTTGCATCTTATTAGGTGCTGACACTTTTTCTGCTCTAACAGGTCTAAACATGACAGCAGCCAAAATATTTCTTCACGTTTTACAGAAAGCTTCTCATCTCAGTTGTCTTATTGTGTGCACAAAGTAATTTAACTGGAAATATACTGGCATCTCTGAGACTGAAGTGTTTTTACTTAATCTGATATTATGGGTGCTTACAGCTCACAAACTGTTAAATATCAGCTTGCATGGCTTCTATGAGATTGCTTCACATTGAAGGAATTAAAGGTTGTACAGGGTATAGTATATATTAGAGAGTGAACACACATAGAGTTACTGTAGTGAGGTACTTTGGATTTATACATTTACTCTTCTGTAATGCTAAAGCAATGCACAGGTTTCAAATTTTCTGTAAACAGTTCTACTGTAAGACTTGGTCCTCTAGGGATGTCATCTTCAAGTATTGTTTGCATATGCCTATACTAGCACTGAAACACAACAAGCAGTAATTTTTACACTTTGTATTGATACAAGAGTTAATTCAGTGAGAATATGTATCCAGAAAATCTCCAAAGGAGAAATTAAATGTCTCCTGTCCCTCCCTATATTACTGTTAAGAACGAGATTGACCTCTGCCATTTTCTTGAAATAGTTATCTTCATATTACTAGAGCTACCCAGAAAATAAAGCCTCCAATTATATTATGTTGGCCTATAACATCAAAAGTAGATGTTGATGGTGTGGCAGTAAAGGTTGAATCTTCTGATTCATTTTGTACCCATGTGGCAGACTACAGAGAGGAGCAATATGATGAAAACTGTCTTACATGAAAGTGCATGAAATTGTCATTGAAAAGTCATTGAAATCTTTCATGAAGATAAATTTGCATTCATTGACTCCTGTTGAACGTTTATGGAGATCAGACAGTGGATGTGAACACAGTGAGGCTGTGGGGGAGCAGTAACAACAGTGTTTTGAACGACAAGTCATGATCCAGATGGTCATGTAGATTTTTGAGTTGACATGCAGGCTCTTGTTCATCACTTGTGAAAATGCATGACTAATGTTAGTAATTATGTTGAAAAGTTGTTTTTTGTAGCTGAGAACTACTTCAACTGAAGTGTTATTGTGCTCTTCGGACCTGTTATTTCCATGGGAATAAATAGAATCATAGAATAGTTTGGGTTGGAAGAGACCTTTAAGATCATCTAGTTCCTACACCCTGCTATAGGTAGGGCTACCTCCCTCTAGACCAGGTTGCTCAAAGCCCCATCTAGCCTGGGCCTGGCCTTGAATGCTTCCAGGGTGGGAGCATCCACAGCCTCATCAGGAAAGTTGTGAGGAGGCATTATTTTTATGGAGGTGTATGTTATTTAGCATCAGAAAAACTAATACACTTGGTTTTTTGCTTCTGCTTTTCTTGCCATCTGTCATGTTAGAATTAGTGAGCATTTTTTCCACACAAATCTGAGTGAAAATAATTTGGTTATAGAAATACATTGGAATAAGCTGAACTTTAAGGTCCCTTCCAACCCAAGCCATTCTACAGCTCTATGCTAGAATATTGGTGTGGACAGAAGTAAAGAAGCTGTATAATTTTATTATTATAATGATGTATATTAAAATGTTGAAATGTATGCATATCAAGTGCCAGTGGCCAAGAAGATTTATCAGCCTGAGGAACAACTTTGAAAGAAGATAAAGGAGCTTATCTTAAGTTTCTTCCCCCTTAAGATAGATTATGGAGCTAGTCTGGAATGCTCAATCAGGTGTTTCTGAAAAGGTCCAAGTCACATGCAGCTGTCCTCATAGAAAGGTAGGATTGGTCTTTTTTCTTGCCATAAAAATTTTCTCTACAAAGTATTTGGGTAGCGTTGTAATGCTGTTATTACAATATATAGTATACTTTTTTCATCTTAAAGAACATTCTATGCTATGGCACTTCTTCAGCTTAAATACAAGTGCAAAATCCATTTCTTTGTTAATACCTTCTGCCTTTTCTAGTCATAGAATTAAATATTGTGGATTAAAAAACAAGTAAACTGCAATTTGCTTCCTGACAATGAAGAAGCACTGGATGTGACTGACAGGATTTAGAATATGAGTGCAGAGTGACATAAGAATGAGGAGAACTTTAAAGCTGTGCAAAATGTGTACTTCGCAAATCAGAGAATTATACAGAGTTGGCAGAGAAATGAAGGACAGAGGATGTTAAGGCTGAAGTAAAATGAAGGAAAGCAGATAAATATTTGAAAATATAGCTCACTCACTATGATAGTGTGGTGGGAGAGAGAAAATGACTACTTTTACAGGCTACTGACTAGTTTCTACTCACAATTTACAGAAATAAACCCCAAAGAAGCATAAGTCTAAGTAGTTTCATGCTACCCTGGACAATAAAAAAATGATGAGCAATTGTCAAGTGAGGCAATCGATGTACCAGGACTGCTGTGTCATCAGCAGTATCACTCTTATTATGTGCTTGTCATAGGTGTTAGACAATAACAGCAACTGAGAACCAAGAAAACACTTCCTAGTTACAGAATGGAATGTTATCGTGTAGAAGTATAACTCACTATCTACACTTTCAGCAGGTTAGCATGGTTGAAATGCATCTGTGTCTAATAGCTTTTAGTAATCAGAGAATCTCTAGTTTTGCCCAATGATATTCAGCCTTGCACAGCAGTGGTATTTTGGTTCCTGGTCACCATTTATCCAGACTACCTTCCACGCAAGAGCAGACTGCAGCTCTATTCTGCACCTTAACTTTTTTCCTGGGTAATTAAAGCACATACTACCTCATCCCTTCTGTGCCTTGTCTACTTCCAACTTATAGACAGTGCAAGCATCTGAACTTGACCATTGAAGGATGTCCCTGAGTCTACACCTTTCAGACAGTGTCCACATATGTCAATCATACTGAGGTTTTTCACTGTAGTCCAAGGCAACAACTTTATGTGCATCTAGAAAGCAAACTGTATTTTCACAATAGACCAACATTTCAATCTGAGTCAGCATGTCCTATGCAATTCTTCTTTTCTGCCTAATATGTATTGGCCCCCAAAATGAGTTTCCAACACATCACTGACTTCTTCTGATACTCAACAGAGTATGAGCAGTGTGAAAATACCATGACCTGCATTAAAACCAGCATCTCTGATCTTTGCTAATCTGAAAGTGTAGCATCTATATGTTGTGGATTTTTGTGCTGTTAAAGTGTTGCTGATAAAAGTAATAATTTCTAAAATAATCTGTTGACACTTGTTAATATATGCTATACAGTCAAATTTCACACTGGAAAGTGTGTGTTTATTTACCATGCAGTTAACAATCAGAAATCAGAAGGCCTGGATAAAAATCAAGCTGTCTGTTCAAATTATACTGGGACTGCAATTTGCAGGGTTGGATTTCTTCATCCCTATACCAGTTTTATAGCAACATAACTACTGATTTTTACTGGTTATTCTCATATGAAGGGAATGAGTTTATTATTATGAGAGAGTATTTTATAAGGTAAGGTCTTGGCTCTCTTGTACCTTGCATTTCCACTGCTCAAACAAATGGACTGTAGTCAATAAAAAAGAACAGTCAAAAACCTTTTCACATAAACTGAAAACTGATCACAATGAACTAAGTGTTGGTTCTATTTAAGCCAGTTGTTTGAAGTAATAAATCTCTTGTTTTTGTTTTTTTTTTTATTTAATACAAAATGCTCTTTTATAGAATGTTAATGGAAAAAGCAAAAAAAACCCAAAAGATTTGTAATTCCTACTTTGACCTTTGAGCAGATTTTGTAGTTACAAAACAGAAATGAAAATCTAGATATTCACATAATATTAATAATTTTATTACTTGTTTCTCTGTTGATGAAACATTAATTATATGTCCAGAAAGAGGTTTTTTTTTAAATGATTTGCATAAGCATGAAAATGTTTATATGGATATGTAACCTGAAGCTTCTGGAGAGGTAGTAAAAGTATTTAAAAAGCTAAAAATGACAATGATAAGTGAACGTTCTCTGTGCAATTCAGAAAGAGTGTTAGCAAAATTTGCATAGTCTTGTCCTAAATACAGGAGTCTATAAAACAATATGGCACAAAGGGTTGAAGATCTGTGTCAGAAATAAAGAAATACTGTTTTGGTTAGCCTGAACCTTAGTGAGATTTCTGTACAGATCTGCATTTGGGCTGGAAGGGACAGATGTCTTTTGATAGATTCTGACAGTGATAACAGGATAGGATCTGACATTTTTCCAGCTTTCTGGCATTCAAATTGCTGCACCTTATCATTCATACCATCCTGGTATTCAGTGAAATTTCTTTATTTTTCTGAGTTTATTGAAGTTTAAAAAGTGAGATGCAGGAGGATGCTGCCTGACTCCTCACTTCACCTGTTGGTGAATTCTGCTTTGATCTCTGATTGTCAGAAATTGTACAGCCAACCACAGACCAGATGTTACATGAAATGATTCTCTAAATATTGCACCAACCCCAAATTTTGGCACAGGGAAACACTAACCAACTTCTTAAATATCTATAAAAGAAATAGGGTAAGAGTGAAGGAAAGTAACATTTAGATTTTTAATAGGTTTCTGCTCTGAAAACACTGTGCTTTTTCCTTTTAGAACAATGGCTCTAGGTAGAGGCTACTGATATTTATTATTTAACCAAGCTATCTTGAAGTACCAGAAAAACAAACAAATGAAAACCCACACTGATCAAAGGATTTATAGCAAAGTCTTTTGTGTTTAACAGTGGTGACACTTATGCTGAGGTAATACTAAAGACAGTTTTGTACACTTATTTGAATTTAAGACTATCAACATTAGCTTCTACATACATGTATCTGATATTGCAGAGTAAATGAGAAACATGCATTTAATTTTCTAATAGGATTATCCACCTGATGTGGTGTGTATTTAGTTGCACTGCACAGTGTTCCTTCAAATTGTGTGACGTTTCTTAACTCATAGTAAGCTTGCGTTATGTTTCAGTTGTTAACATGTTTCCTGTAAATTCAATATCTGCGCTGGTTTCTTCCTTTCTGGGTGCAATTCAAAGGACTGTGTTTGATCTTGCCCTATGGAGGATTAAAAGAGGATTAAGAGGATGAACAAACAAGTCAATGGAACTTTGCCATTGATTTCAGCAAGGCCAAGATTTCACCTCCAGTGACTGCCCTCTGTAATCAGAAAAATGTGCCTCATCTTGGACCTGTTACAAAGGACAGAATTGAGAGGATTAAATTTTTGCAGTTAAGCAATCAAATGTCTGAGTACAAAAGTCAAGAGCAGATGTGAAACCATTCACATCCTTTATGGATGTGAATAAGAGAGAAGCCTCTGACTGTAGTTGTGCTCAGGATGGCTTGGTAAGCAGAAGGGAGTGGAGAAGTGGTAATAGAGGAAGAAAGTTGACTCCTGCAATGAATGCTTTTATTCCAGAGTAGAAACACCAGTCCAAATCAGTTTCTGAGTAGGACACCTAGGGTTGTACCAAGGGCAAGTGACAGCAAATGAAATAGCTTCAAAACTGTGGGAAGGAGCAGTAGCAGAGAAGCACAAGACAGATCAAGGTTATTGACAGAGGTCCAAAGATAAAAGCCTTCTTTTCTTGTAGGATGTAGCACTGCTCACCTCATGACAGCTACTCAACAGGAGGGCTCATCATTCCAACGGCAGTGGGTCACACCTGTTGACAGGCATGAGTCCTATGCTTACGCAGAGGAGAAGCATGGCTGTCAGGTAAAACTTTGTGGTTGGTCTCAGCCTGCCCTGTAGCCAGCTTGTTTGTTTGTTTGTGTTATTTTCTTTAGTGAAGCCTATCTCTAAGGTGTATCAGGTAACAGAAAACAAAGTTTCTGACAATTCAACTAGTATTTTGTTCTTGCTACCATTTTTCTTTTATGTAGGACACGATTTTACTCAATATGTTGGGTTGCATTTCAGTAAGAGAGCACCTCTTTGTATGCGGGATTATATCTCAGTTTTATCATACAACTTAAACAAATCTGATATTTTTAAAACTTAGCACAGAAGAACAAAATGAATTAAAATATTGAAATAAGATGTCAGGTCCATTTGGTCAATTGTTAAATGTGACCTTTTAAATTTGTCATCTTAATGAGACTTTCTTCAGAACCACTGAGGTTTTTCTGTTTTGATGACTTCAGAAGAAATGTATACATTAGTTATGTGACAAAACTTAAAGGGAGGAGTTGAATCCTGATCTACTTAGATGGTCTGGAGATTTTTGCCTTTCACTGCAGAGCATTTTTTAATCTGCTTGGGCTAATAGCTGTGTTAGTTTTCTTTATTTAGACTTTGTTTTGTTGTTAGACATTTACTTTCCTCTCTATTCATGAAATACTCAGTCTTGTGGGGAAAAAAATGCTGATTTTCAGGCAACATTAAATTATTACTTGAGAAGGATGACATGGAGAAAACCTTGTTTTAAATAATAAAGATATAGCAATGCTATATGTATCTGCTGGTCTTCACTTTCATAACTATGGTATATTCAAGTGCTAGATTAAAATAAAAAGTCTATCTCGTTAAATATTAAACAAAATATAAAGAAGGTTGTTAATAAGATAGGTGTGTGTATACACCCTCCAGAATAATTTCAGGAGTCACAGAGGGAACTTACCTATGTAACTATATATGAAAACAAATGAATCAGTTCTGAACAGAACTGAAAATCTAGGCTGTGTGGTAAGCCAACAGTTCTCACATCCTTAAGTCTCTTCCAGTAATTAAGAATAGGGGGAGGATGAAAAACACAGGTAAAATACAGGAGAATACATGGTAAAGGGTAGTAATGTTTTTTGCTTGGAGTTCTTGATGGAATTTTTGGCAGTAAATTGTCTGAATACATGTTAGGCACCTCATGCTCAACTAATTGTGAGGGCATATTTAAATCATAGAATTGAGGACTGCAAATGTATTTCATGCAGTCTATTCCACTTATGTTCATTAGTCCTCATGAAATAGGATGTAGACATTTACATAGCTCTGAGAATTAGGTCTTCATGGTTTTCTAATGTTATCTTGAATCCTATGTGAAAGATGAATCAGCTTTTTCTTTTTCTTTTTTTTTTGTAAATTGTCAGTGAAGGAATTTGAGCTTACTATGCCATAATAAAAAGTTTGCCTGTTCTTAGAGAACTTAAAGCTCAATAATTTTATTTAAGGATTTATCTTTATAATGGAAATTAAACTGTATGACTGAAGAAGTGTCAAATACGTGAGAAAAATTTAGAGAATAAATTAGCAATGTAAAGTCAAGATTTTTCTGACAGTAGAAAGTACAGGAAACCAGGCAAGGAGAGAACAGAATAGCCATACATCCTTCATGAGAAAATTCCCCTCTCAACAATATAGGCATTATGATAATGATGCTCCTATACAAACAAACTGATAATACATGATTCTTAGTCTTGATCATTGAAGTCAGGAGAAAATAATGAACACACATTGTGTAGCATATATGTTCAAAATACCAACAAAATAGTAGCTGATGAATGTATTATGGAGATGGAAATGATTAAAATGATACTTTATCATACAATACCATGGGGGAAAAAAGTGCTGATGTACTTCCCGTTCAGTCACATAATACACTGCTGTTGATAATGCCAACAAGTAATGCTGGACTCATTACAAAAATCATCCATGTACCTACACATCTCTTGCTGGTATCTATAATTAGTTGCATGCTGAGACAAGTCAGAGTTCTGCCATGTCTCCGTGAAAGCCTCAAACTCACAGCTCTATGTACTATTAGTACAAATGAACAGGCTACAGTAAAACATGAAAATAACTCCATTAGGATCCTTTTAATATAACATCATATAAACTTTGAATTTTTGTTTGTTGTGATATTTTTGGAGTGAAACACCATCAGAATCCTTGAATGAAATTGTTTTCCTGTATCTTATCCACTATTTTATGTAAGAGATAAATAGCTGTCATTCTGATGAATGCCCTCAGGGCACTCAACATAATAGAATGTTAAAGTATTGCCAAAGCTACTTGGCATCAACCAAAGCTCATTATTGGAGATCAGCATCCCAATCAACTTTTAATGAATTATGGTCAATTTTAAGTGACCGTTTATCATCCCACGTGGACAAAATAATAAAGTGGGCCTAAGGCCAGTCATTACCGAAGTCTTTCTATGACTGAAGGTGCTTTTTGGCTATGAACAATCCAACATACCATTCAAAATATAGCAAACTGTTGCAGTTACTCTGATCCCAATTTCAAATGTTATTCTAAAGTATAGGAAAGATACTGAAGTGCGAAATGTAAGACTTCGTTTTGCTGACATTAAACATGTTCATATGACAGAAATAATTAAACTTTAGAGGAAACAAGATTGGCATCCCAATTTAAGATAAATTACTTAAATGCAATCACTACTCTATTGACTTTGAAGGATTTCTCTTCTATCTTTTATATTCATGCCTTCTTTAGTTATGCCTGCAACATCAAAGTTGTGTTTATAACCCTAGCATGGTTTGTTACATAGTAGATAGGTAAGTTACACAGTTTACTGCTGTATGTAGAATAGTTTTTAACAGTTTTTTAATAAAAATACTGGATATTCTCTTTGCAAAAGTCTTCCAAAACACTCAAGTACTGACATTTGGACTTAGAACAAATACTTGCAAACCAGTTCAGCACTTGTTTTCATTCAATTGTATATCTATACTCATAAATATTTGGTATAAATATAATAGTTCAAAAGCTCTCTGGCAAGTTTCTAACATTCAAGTGGTTTTTGTTCATGTTGCATGTACATATTATAAAACTTTATAATGAATAATATTAGATCTTATATTTTTATTGGAAAAATTTAAAAGAGGAAACTAAATTACGAATGCAGTTAACAAGGTACTATTGCAGTAAGTCAGGCTTAAACATTGATAACTGCAATGACTTCTATAATACCATGATTATGTGTAATCCAAATCCTATCTAAATTCTAATGATTTTCATGTAATGCATAACCTGCTGACATCCAGAAGAGCCTAAATCCTACAAAAAAAGTACCTTTCTGAAGCTCATTCTCCATTTGTCCCAATAAACTGACCTAAAATTATTTCAATTTAGATATTCCCTTAAAAATATTATTAAAAAAAACAAAAACAAAAAACGTACAATTTTTCCACAATAAATTATTTGCAAAAGCTTCAGGAGTACAGGGGAGCAGGGTGATGTATACTGAAAATAATTGACTTACAAGTACATTTATTTTCACAGCTCTTAAGAACTTAGGAAAAAACTTTTATGATGAGATAGTCTAGCCAAAAAAACCTGTCTGAGTGGCCAGTAAAAGAGAAGAAAAACAGCAATAATTACTCTGACACCCTGCTGTAAGTAATGTGCACTTTAAGAACATAGTGCTTTGTAAGAGCTCTCAATCAAATCTTCTTTCCTGTGTTAGTCTTACTGTTATTTAAGCTCATCTAAGTCAGAATCCACAACCTCTTTTGGCAATGAGTTTCTATGAAATAGTGTAGAAGAAAATATTCTTTCTCGTGTGTGTCTATATAAATGAGCTACCTTATTGTCTTCTTCCTGCAGTGTGAGGGTAGTGATTAATGCTTAACTTCTCTAAATCTTCTTTTTGGTACTTGTAATTTTATAGACCTTACATCTTCTCTCAACTGCTTTCTTTTCCAGGCAGAATTTTACAGATTTGTACTATAGACCTGCTGATACTGTAAAACCAAGAAGATTCTTCTAGCTTGAATGGCTTTGTCTGGACAGAATAGCATATAAGCAGATTATTATTTGCAGGTTAGCAATAAGGAAGCAAATTCATATATTCAAATAGCTGTTCTTAATGTGACTTAAGCTCTGATGTTCAAGAGAAAAAATTCCCACACATTTACTTAGTTCTGAAGTAAAGTTTAACATGTTTGTTTGTTTATGATTATTTTATTTCATGGCACTGCTTGCACAGGTTATTGGTGTACTGAAGAATGACAATTGTTCAGAAGATTTTAAGGAAAAATATTAATCTTCCTGAACAATGCATATTAGAGTAAAAACCTGCATACAATTATATTTGGAGTAGAAGGTATGATGTTCTTTAAACAAACACTATATATAATAAACATGGTCACAAATATTTCCTAACATTTTTTTTTATTTTTTTATTTTTAATTCTGGCAGGGAAGAGATACCTTAGTGAGCATAATAAGAACAGCAATTTTGCGTAGGTGTTGAGTAGCTCCAAGTGAATTGTTCAGATCCTAAGTCCCATAAATTCATGTAAACAGGTATACCCATGAAAGAATATGCATGAACTTCAAGAAGCAGTTTCAGCTCACTGAGCTATCTATCTGCTTTACACTGGCTGCAAGAAATAGCAGAGAGAGATTTAGGGGCAAAGATAGATATCCAGGTTTTCATCATTTTACTTTGAAGCTTGAATGACTTTCTGTCTCACAGCTTCTGCTGGCTGAACGGGAGTATATACTCAGTGAGACCTCTGGCTAGATATTTTCTTTGTCAAATAGACTCTTAACCCCAGGACTTAAGAAAGTCTTATTCTCTTTTTTTTTTTTTCTCCTAATGATGGTGAACACAAATAGGATTTGCATAGAATTACAGAGTAAGAATTAACTGTGATGAAGATAGTTGTGGTGTTTTGCCATTGCTTTCATATTTTCAGCATTCATTATTTATTATCTACCCTCCTTCTTTCTTCAGTGCACTGGATATTGTAGATATATAAATATTTATTTGGCATGTAATTCTTACTTTTCAGTGTAGAGAACTGTTAGATATTTGACTCAGATATGTGAATTCCCATTAGTAGTGAACAACCTGGGCTGAACCTTTTTACATACCGGTACCATATTCCTACCTTAATGAGTTATCGGGGCTATAAACACATTCAAAATTTTTATTTGTTCAGATAATAACACGAGATACGCAACAGAATGAGTTTTCAGAGGAGAACTGTACAAAATAACTCGGTTGTCATTTTTCATATAAAAAAATACACAAACCCAATTTTTGTGACAATAAAATATTTTCGGAATTAATTTTAAGTTGTGGAATTATTGATATTGTGGAAAAATTCAAAGCAGGAAAAGTCAAACTTTTCAGTTCGTCACTTTCAATTGGAGTGCTTCACTTTCTAGGTTGAGAAATACAAGTACAGCTTTGAAAAGTTTCAGTCTGGTTGGAACCAAAACCAAGGGTAATAAACAAACAAACTTCGTTTGAAATAAGTGTTTTTGTTTTTTTTTCCTCAATTCTCTATTTTCCATATTTTATAAGAAAGTTTTGAAATTATCTTCAAAAGATTATTTTTCATTTGACTTTTCAGAAATGCTAGGGATCCAGAAATACATATATATAGCTATAGCAAATCCCACTCTATCACTAACACTGTACCTGACAGATGTACTGTGTAACATGCTGTTCTCCTCCTTAGCATCCACTATTTTTACAATTTTCAAGAATGTGTAGTGCATTCATTACAACAACAGTTATGTGTTAAGGATGGATAGTTAAGAAATGAATAAATATCCACTCTGTTCATAAAAGTTATTAGTATATATTCCTGCTCCATGCCAAATTTCCTAGGTAGCATTCAAGACAATTTGAACTTAATTATTTATAAATGAGCGTGTTTCTAAGGTAGTTTATCAAGAATTGTCAAGATATAGATATGGTAGACAGCAGTATTATGTTTTTTTTGTTTTGTTTTTCCTGTGATATTATATATAGTCTTCTTTTTATATGAATTCAGTTCTGTTTCTTTTTAGGTATGAATAGAGATTATATTATATAATATTTTCTTCAGCTGTTGTAATATTTTTACAAGGATTATTTGTAAATGTATACTTTTGCTTTTGTTTCAACATCAACCCTGTGTATGCAGGCAAAAGACTATTATTACTGTTTTCAATTTCCTTGCTATTTTCTTAATAGAAGGTTTCACATGTGACCTTTTTCTTGATAAAAAGAAAATAGGGCATCAATGGAATGCTATCATGAATAGAGTACAATTAACCAGGCAATGATTTAATGCAAGAATAATCTCATAACTGTTGGAAAATCTATTTTAAGACTTGGAGACAGTTTTATGAAAAAACAACAACAAAAAACATATGCAGAAGGTAGTGATTTCATTAGCATAGTGCTTAGGATTTGACAGCATCCTTGATTTTCTTCTCTTTTCTCTAATTTTATGCTTAAGTGATCATTGAGGTAAGTGATGTGGAAAAGTACTTCTTCTTTGTCTTTAATAGATAAAGTGAAATGTTTAAAAAGTAAAATGAAGCTTCAGTCATCTGCCTTTCTAAATTACTGTAGTTGCCAAATAATGAAATCTGTGACCTCTACTAAATGTAGCACAGCCTTTGCTCATTTGCTTTGTGGAAGATGATCCCAACAATTCTAAGCAGATAATGAAAAGATTCCCTTAGCATTTGTTTTAAATATATTATTTTGTAATGTTGCTTTCCTTTTCAATAAAACAGCTTTAAGAAAGTAAACAATGTTGTCATAAAACAATGGAAAATGCAACTGCACCATTTGCCAAGAGCTCGATTACAGAAGTATTGCACCCTGAAAATCCTACATTTAAAGTTTTCCCTTTCTCTCATTTCTTAATTCTCTTTCTATCTCGCATTTAGTATGACTTTTTGGCTTTTATATTATAAATGTCTCCCTTCTAACATTAAGCCAGAAAGACTCAATTTACCATTCAACCAAAATAAACCACAGCTGGACCAACAGCTCACCAAACAGCATTTGTTAATTAATTTTTTGCTCAGTAACAGTCATATTCTACATGAGAATATCTTCCATTCCTTAAGTTCTCTTTACAACTATAAATATCTGAGGTATGGAGGGCAAAGAGATGAGGCTGGACTCTTCTCAGCAGTGTTTGGTGATAGGACAAGGGGAAATGGTCACAAATTGAAGCGCAGGAAGTTCTGCACAGATGTCAGTGGAAAAATTTTCACAGTAAGGGTGACAGAGCACTGGAACAGGTTGCCCAGAAAGGTGCTGAAGTCTCCTTCTCCAGAGATATTCAAGACCCCTTGTGGGCACCTACCTGTACAACCAGGTCTAGGGATCTGCTTTGGCAGGGAGTTGGAGTAGATGATCTCTAAAGGTCCCTTCCAACCCCTACAATTCTGTGATACTGTGATCCTCCCTCAGACCAAAGAGTCATTAAAAGTAACTACTGACTACATTGCTAAAAGATGCACAATAAATAATTATTCATTTATACTACAATTGTGTTGTTGTGACTCTTGGTCACAAACATAAAAAATAATAATCAGGCAGATTAGTAATCCTTTATTTGCCTTTAAAATAAGTTATGTGAGAAAACTTTGAGGGAAGGATGAACTTATCTCAGGGATGTAAGAAAAAACTGCAGAGGTGCAAGGGTGATTCAGAGCAAGATATTAAAATATTGAAAAGTTTTTTAATTAATACAACTTTTGTTTTCTATTTTTCCATTTTAAGTAAGGAAAATATGTGAAGTGACTCAGTTTGAATGGTGATATTCTTTAATTTGCCTTTCTAGTGTTATAACTCAAATACTGTAATATTCCTTTCTTTGTGTTAATCCAGTAGAAGAAGATAGGCTAATGTTGAATAAACATTCACCACACTGACAGCCAGAGAATGTCGTTAAAACTCCATGTTCTCATTCCCTACTTGACCTGGAAGATCAGTTTGTTAGGGAAGTGAAAAAAAAAAAAAAAACAGCAACAAAAACAATGAAGAGCTTACAAAGTTTTCTCTGTAGCATCTAGTGTATTTGCACTCGACAGGTATAGAGGTGTTAGAAAATAACAGTGTCTGAGCATTTTATTTTTACTTTTTTCCCCAGAACTCAATTGAGTAAAACACTGTTTCAGTTCTCCATTTTGCAGTTCTGCCACAAGCTGCTACATATTCAGTGAAACAAATAGACATACATATGGTCAAAATCCCAAATACAAGTCTCTGGTTAACATTTGGCTAAATGAGAGCAGAAACAAGCTAACAAACAGAAAAACAACAGAAAAATCACTTGAAAATGATGGAGAGGATAGTATTACATAGTTGAGGTACTAGCCAATCTTTTAAAATGGTACACTGGCTTTTCTATTCCAGATTCCAGTACAGTTGATACACAATTAGCAAATGACTGGAGTGGTTTCAGATTAAAAAAGACAGCCACACGTAATTGCTTTTAAGAAAGTAAGCAGATAAAAATAAAAACCCCAAAATACTAGTGGTCTGACTTCATCTTTTAAGAATGAGTTCATTTGTTCATTTGAGTGACTGTTTATAATGATATTACTTGATTACAGCTGATAATTCCACTTGGATTATGGAAATATAAAAGAAATAACTAGTCAAAGTTAAACAAGATATGCTGAATTTATTTATATGTGTGGTTTTATACCTTTATATTTTGACTTCTCAATACAATTTGATTTATGAAAGTTTTTCTGACTCTAATTAGATTTCCCAGAGTTAGACAACTTCTTCTTTTCCAACTATCAGTCTCTGACATAGACAAATTGTGGTCATAGATGTTTTTCTTAGATATAACAGAATATGTAGAGGTGGAGGCAGAATAACAGGCTTAAAATGCAATCTGTGGAAAAACTGGATAGAATCTGAAAAATATAAAATAATAATCAGAACATGCTGCTCATTAATATGTAGGAACAAAGAAATAGAACAATTTAGTCTATTTGTATCCATCAAAGTACCTTTTATTTTTTTTTCCTGTCGGTTTCTCAGCTCTTTATTTTCTTTGGGGGGGGGGGGGGGAAGTGAAAACAAACAAACAAAAACAACAAGAAGAGTAAGAGCTAATTGTTTAAATTAAAGTCAAATTGTCTGCAAAAGCAGAGTCTCTCTCTGTTGATATTTCTTTTATCAGATTTCAGTCTTTGCCTTCAGTCTTCAATCAGATTGATGCACAGATATGCTGATATTAACTGCAGTGTTTTTGTCCTTGAAGAAAACACTGTTCTTTGAGTTACAGACAAACTGTCACATAGGAAAGGAAATAATGCATTTATACCAAATGACTATACTACTGAATAAACAGTGAATGCTTAAAGGGTTACCCCAAAATAATAAGCTTTCTGAACAACATACAGTGGAGATGGGGAAAAAAAAGCAGAAACATTTCTGGAGTATTTAGATCTGCACAATTCAGAGATTATTCTGGTCTAAGTACTTATGAAAATTCCAATTTGATCTAATTACTGAACTCCAGACCAACGACTAGACATTGTTTAATGCAAACAAAGAAATACTGTGAAAAAAGTTGATTCTTATGTCTCTCAAATTAAGATTGGATATGTTATTTTATGGATGATTGTATTTGTCTATCAAAACTTTGAGAATCAGAACCTGGCAACGAGCAGGTTGTACATTCTTATATAATGAGCTTGCCCAGACATTATCCTTCAGTGTCCCGAATCATCTTGTAAAAATTGATTGCAAAAACTGATGCTTGTGAACCAGGGAAGGGAATGGTGAAGTGGAAGATTCTTGAGGTTTAAGAGAGGGGGACCGCTTGGTGAATGATTCTTAATACTCTTTATACTTGATGAGAGTTTGGAAAACATTGTGTGGATTTCTGTGGTCTCTTATGTCTCAGTCTTTACAAGTTAAGAGTAAGGTTTTTAAGGGAAGACAGTAGATCCCATGTGAGGAATCTGTGCAATCCCTGGGACTATAGGGCTCCCTGATTTTCAGTGAGGTGGAACTGATTGAAGAGAAGGCCAGTTTGTCTGTGTTTTCTGTATGAAAACACATATTTCTACATGAGAGAGTGAAAGGGTCCTTAAACTCAAATTTTTTGTTTATTCTGAACCTCTTTTACTCTGAATGTTGGTTTGCTTACAAGAAGAGTGTAGCTACACAGCTCTGATGTATGCATTTCAGGCAAGAATTTCAAAGGATCTTGCTAGAAGTTACAGGAAAATATTTTACACTGAAACAATTTCCCATCTAGAAGCATGGTGAGCTTTTACAAAAACTCAAGAAACTAAATTACATACTCAGCTGCATTTATACTATAATGGAATGCTGAGTACCTGACCCAGCACCTCCAGGTCTCCTCCAAAGGAGACAGTAGATAAATTATCATAAACACAACTGGCTTTGAACTATTTTCTAGATTTCCTTCACTTAGCTCTCATTGGAAAGCAGATATATGGACATTTATCTCACCAGAACTATACAAAAGAGAGCTTTTCTCTGAGAGATATATAACAGACGTTGTTTCTCCCTAATCACACATAAACGTGCAAGTCATGTGGAATGAAGAGTAACCTTAGAAAGCAGAACAAACTGTAAATGCTGATGGCATGCAAATTATTTTAAATACAAAGTTTAGGAAAGTAACTTTAGAAATAATGGTCTGTGTATTAGTTTGATAGAGATTCTAGCTTAAACTTTCTTTCCTGAATTTGTTCTATAGATCAGAAAACAGATTCAAGTGACAGTTAAGTGTAATTGCAGATTTATTGAATCTGGCAAGCATTTTGACTGTGAGACAATAAGCTCAGAAGCAAAACCTTTCTTCAGCATTATTGTCAATCAGTCAATATGGGAAACTATCCAAGCCATTGTTCTCCTTAAATGAACATCTTCTGGCAAAGTATTCAAAAACAATTTTGTTTCAAGAATTTCTGTCAGTGTAAAAGGAACAGTCCCAAAACAATACCTAAAAGCCATTCTGAAAAACAGTAAGAATGAAAATAAGAAGATTTGGAACAATGCATAATTTGATGAGCAATACAAATCTTTAGGAAAGAAAATTATGTAGCAGAGCTTTTTCTTTTTTTTTTTTTTTCTTTTAATAACCACTTCCACAGAATATAAAGTAAAAAAGGATTTCCCTAGATAATATTACGTTAGGTTAAGTACTTCACTTTTAGAAACTTTTGGTGGGAAAATTTCACTTTACAAATTGGTTTGTCTGTCATAACTAAAAGTATTCTTTTTTATTTTTGTTTTTCCATTAAAATATAAGTGAATTCCAGACTTACAAAACATTTTTTTTTCCTGATATCTCATTTGCTAAGCCAGACATTTCAAAAAATTGTTGGAAAGAGGCAATTTGAAATAGTTCAATGGCATTTTTTTAAATTATTTCTATTTCTTTTAGTGCACTGTCCTTCATCAGTGGGTATTGTGAGAAATTCTGTAGAAAAACACAGTTTTTAATATAATAATTTTAGGGATGTGGTAACAAGATATGTCTCTTGTATCCTGATATAAAAATAAGGACTTGTATAAACTGTATGTAGCAGTACTATATAGAATAATAAAACTGTGGAACATCCTGAGCTGGTTAAGAGCCAAAGAATCAACAAATCCAACTCCTGGATTTAAAGACCTCTCAAAATTCAAACCATGTTTCTGAGAGCACTGTTCAAATACTTCTTGATCTCTGACAGGCTTGGTGCCAGGACAATTGCCCTGGAAAGCCTGTTGAATTGCCTGACCACTTTCTCAGTGAAGAACCTTTTCCTAATACTCAGCCAGAATCTACCTTGTTAGAGACCGTAAGCCTGTTAAATTCTATTCCCTCGTGTTTCTCCTCAGTTCTCTATGTAACACTTTGTAATTCATAAATTCAAACTGTGTGGAAGGCTCAAGACTGCTTTGACAATAGCCAACATTAGATATTAAAGGTTGCATCTGGACAGCTTGACCACTGTGAAATGAGCTCTAAGAATAAAATGTGAATAGAAATTGTGATAAGGCCTATCAAAAATGGTATGGAATGTGCAGATTGCTCAATCATTTCAAAAGGGATTTGGAAGCTGAAGAATGACAGTTTTACTATGAGTCCTGTTCTGAAAGTATGACTCCTATTTTATTATGATGGCCCACAAGATGGATGCTGGTGGTGTGGCAGTTGAGGTTGAACCTTCCCACCAATATTCTATTTTATTTTGTTGCCATGGAATAGATGATAGCAGAGGGGCAGTCTGACAAAATGACATCTGACATGGAAGTGTGGATGAAGCAATGGTGTCGCTGAATTCCTCCACGCAGAAAAAAAATGCATCCACTGATATTCATCAATGCTTGCTGAATGTTTATAGAGACCAAAGTGTGGATGTGAGCACAGTGAGGTGATGGGTGGTGTGTTTCAGCAGTAACAACAGTGAGAGTGGGTTACTTCAGCTGGTGCATATTTTTTTTAGTGCAGGATGCAGGCGCCTGTTCATCATTGGTGAAAATAGCTAGTGGAAGTTCAGTTGTGTTGTAAAACTGTGTTTTGTAGCTGAGAAATTTGTTCTTCAAACAGTGTTTTGTGCTCTTTTGATCCGTAGTAATTTCAATGGAAATAAGTTCTATGATACTATGACTCCATGAAAATTGAAGTTCTATTATTGCATGAATAAAGTAATAGTGAATAAAGAATAACTTAGAGAACTGTTGAAATTTCTACAGGTCACACCTGTTTTGGTGGAAGTATACTTTCTTACTCAGGGATCTATGCTATTTAATATGTATATTTATAGAGAGAGAGAAAATATATATATAATAGATATAGATACTGTATAAATATGTTTATATACTTGTTAGAGAGTATATGAATATATACATATAGAGAGAGTATACATATATTGTATATAAATATATCTATAGTATATATAATTGTGGGACTAAGGATCTTAAAGGAAAGGTCTCTCAGCGAGAGGGTGAGAGATGGTATATTTGAATGGGTCTCACACAGATGGTACAAACAAATGATACAAAGAAATGGTACAAAGAAACAAAGGCTCGCAGGACTCCACACGGGAGGGATCTCCACGAAGAGATCCTTCCCGGGTGGAAGCCAGCCCTTAAATGGGGCTTGGGGGGAGGTGGAGCCAGGCTCCACCCCCCTCCAATCACACAGGTATCAGTACCTTCACCTGTGCCCCATGGCTGACTCACTGCCCACCTCAGGTGATCAATCAGTGGCTCAGGCTGTGATTCAGTAGTTTCCCTACACTAATCTAGTAGGTCTTTCTAATAGCCATAAGTCAGAAAATTATGTGAAGTAAAAGAGTCTTATTGTATGTCTCATTGGTCATGTTACTGAGTCTACCACTGCTTACATGGTGTTGCAGTTGCTTTCCTACACAAGTATATACGTAAGGCACAGTTACATGCACAGATTCATAAAATTTATATAAATGTATATATATTTCATTTTATATAAATAAGTTATTTATTAGTAAAAAAAAATGCTGAGTCTTAAAGTAATGAAGTCTATGTAAGTCATAAATTGCACCTAAAAATAACTGGTCAAAATAAATTTCCAAAAGAAGAACTTAGATATCTTAGTAGGATTTGTATTTCTTTCTTGGGAAGTTCCAGTACATGAAGTATTCTCCTCTCATGTGAAAACACAGTTCCTGTTTGTGTAACTTCCTCGATCAAGTAGAGTCTGTCAGTCTTCCTATAGAATTCATTTGTGATTACTGTGGATTCCAGCTCAATTTATACAGATGCTATTATGATTCTCTTCATTGTTTCACTGGAAATAGGTTAGTACTCTATTAGAATATTACTTTTTCACTGCTGGACTCATATCCTTAGCTTTTTTCTCATGTTCTGAATGTAAATGAGTCACGTGTGTGAGAGAGGTAGAGATACAAAGAGGCCAACAGCAGAACAGTATAGTTCACATTTCCCAAATGTGAAGTATATCCTGAAGTATATTTTCTTCTTGTGAACATTTTCCTCCAAGCAAGATGTTAAACTACAATAACTTAAAAACAAAAATCCTAGAAAAATGTATCAAAGAGCAGAGATGTATTGAGTATAAAAGCCTCTAGTCTGAACAATCATGGATAATAAAAAATGCCCAACAAACACTTTACCATTGTAACCAATGTCATCATCTGTTAGTTGCTGATAAAAAATTCTTCATATTCAGCAGTGATTTTGGCATTCACAAAAAAATCCAGTATAAATGCTCTCAATACGCAACACTGTCTTACACTGGGTAGTTTCCAGCGATAACACAGTGGCCATATGTCAATAGTCATGACTGCAGAGCATCTGAGTAAAATGTAATAGCACATTTGGTGTTGATATTTTCAGCCTTTTGTTTGATTTCATGCCAAACATATCACCTGTTAATTTAGATTGGAAATATTCAACCTCTTTTGAATTAAATACAAATAAAAAAGAATGTATTGTTGACAAAAACAAAATTATTTTCCTTAGGTAATTGACTGTTCAAAGGTCTTCTTACTGTCACAATGACTCTCGCTTCTCCTGTTGTTTTTTTTTGTTTGTTTGTTTGTTTGCTTGTTTTGCTTTTGTTAGATAAAACAAAAATGTGTATCTGTTTTTAGTTGTTTCCTGGATGCTCTGGTGTTCCTTGGATACTGACAGTGTTTCAGCACTTCTGCCTTTAACTTCTTTCTGAGAGCAAGAGGTGAAGACATATATTCCTATGATGCCATAGCACTTTAAAGTGGTACTTTGAAATAAATGTTAATAGTTAATCTTGCCGCTGAAAGGAAATAATTTCAAACACTTTACTTTGATCTTTATTCTTCCCATTATGCAAAACCTCAGTTATGACTACTTGAATTTTGAACACCTACTTCTTCCAGAAATACTAATATGAGACCGGTTGATCCGACCTGCTTAGATGGATAATTTTTTAAACCATTATAGAACTTACTGTATTCTGTGTAATAATTTTAAGACATTAAGGCAATTATTTCCCAGAAACAGTAAAATGCAGAGGATATAGGCCTTTGGACAAAAAGACTACCAATAATATAGGAAAAAAGAAAAGTAGAAAGATAAAAAATACCAAAGAATTAACTCCCCTTTAATAACGATGAAAAAAACAGAGAGGTAGATCCTGCAGTCAAGCTTCCACTAAAACCCTTTTTTAAAAGAACTGAGGCTTAACAACTCCCATTATTAGCATAGAGATTGATATTCTGGTAGATAAGCTTTAAAGGATAGAGTGGAAAACAGCAACTTAGGACTGGTGTTGTATATACAATGGAAAATATAGTTTCTATATTCTGGCTTTATTGAATATTTTCATTCAGAGAACATTGATGTTTGTTCTCAATAAATATTTCACTGATGCATTTTATCTGTACACAAATGTGTGAGGTAAAATAAGGGTTTTGAAGAGAATTTCTAGATTTCCTTCATCAGGAAGTCAAAAACATGACTTATCTTGCAGTACAGTAGTCTTCATTTAATTCTTACACTTGTGATAATCCCATAGCACATTCTGAAAATTACTTAAATATTGTACTCATGTAATCAATTTATTAAAGGAAATAAAAAACTACCGATGAGCATTTTGTATGTAGAATAAGGACATTAGTTAGTCAAGTAAATGGTTTATTTTTACTTATCCCTTAGGAATTCATTTAAAAGTATTTTTTAGACAGGGTGCTGTGGCACTTTTGCCTCATCTTGAAAGGAATTTAGAATGTTTTTACTGTCCTTTTGTATTCATATAAATTCTTAGCTCCTAAAATTAATCTGTTCTTAACCTTCAAGAAAAACTAAAGTTAATACATCAGTTGAAATTTTGGAGCTGAAAAAATACGTACATATGTATGAGTAAGCAATGAAAATAATTACTAGCAATAGGTAAACCTCAGAAGATTCAGAAGAATGGTTCTGAAGAGTATTAAAAATCTACTACACTGCATGCAGTTTTAGAAACTTTTTTTTTTCTGAAAAACATAATCTCATTTCTTAAAACAGGTCCCACATGTACTTCAAAGGCAAAAATGCTGTAGATTTCTCCGTAGTGCTTTCTTGTCCGTCTTCGAAAAATCAGTAAAGTGTCACATATCAAAGAAAAACTGATGATTTACATTCTAAAAAGCCCCAAAGCCATCTTTTCATTCCACAGTATCATTTTGTTCCAGGTGTTACAAATAATGGGTTTTGGTGGATCCTGATGAAAATAGATACAATGGATGCAGATTAGTGCCTGGTTTTAGAGGTCGTAGCTCTTACTTCTAATACAGGCTTATTCAAAATCTTTGCAAAACTGTCAAGTTCTTCAGAAATGTTATGAAATTTGATACATTGAATGAAATTGTATGTGTGTATATATATATATATCAAGTAATTAATTTTAACATGCTAATGTGTTCTTTATGTTAAATGGCAATTTAAAATAAATTATAGTATTCTACTGGATCTCAAATCTGTTACCAAAGAAAAGAGGAACAGTTCATATAAAGGGCTTTTTTTACATTAAATGTAGTAAACATTTTATCTGTGTGTTCATATTCATGTCTATGTTGTAACGGACAGCTTATGGCTATAGTTTAATGAAAGTTTAGATTTACGTACTGAGGCCAAATTACCATAATTCTGCTGTATGTGAGGAGTTACACTCATTAGGAAAATAACACAGTAATCTATTCCCTTGCAAGTGTTAAGGAAAGAATGATTCTATATAAACATATTTATGCACGTATTTAAACATTTTAAAAGGGGATATTACTCATGTGCCCAGATCTAGCTCCAGTGAACTTCAGTTAGGATACAGCAAACATTGGAATTGAAGTCAACTTCCAACTGAATTGCCAGCTGACCAATTTTCCAAGAAATAACATCCTCTCATGAGCTGAAATTCTATATATTTTAGCGTTGTAATAGCTGATCAAGGGAAGATGCTGATACACGCATTCATTCAAGGATTAAAGGGAAAGTTTAGGCAACAGAATATCTGCACTTTAAAGGGTGCCAAGGTTTGTATTTTTAGGATAATTTTTCAGCAGTCGAGTTTTCTTTGTAGCCATATTCTCACAGAAATCAAGCTTTTAAAATGACATATGTAGAAGTTCACTCAGATCAGTCGCAAATAAACAAATAAATATGCTTATTGTTAGTCTCTAACAAAACTTGTTCCAAAAGACATGCATCTGTTTATGTTTAAATTTCAAGTATCTAGGGGAATGCTGGGATATGTTAAACTGAAATAACTAAATAGGCTGTCCAGGATAGGCAGACTTTTTTGCAATTCAGTCCTGGCATGGGGCCTCCAGCACAAAAAAGACATAGAGCTTTTGGAGCAGATTCAGAGGAGGGCCAGAAAAGCAATCAGAGCACTCTAGCACCTCTCCTACAAAGAAAAGCTGGGGGAGCTGAGCTTGTTCAGGCTGGAAAAGAGAAGTCTCCAGGGTGACCTCACTGCACCCTTCTACTACTTGAAGGGGGTTTAGAAATGGGGCAGGGTTGAACCAACTTTTACCCAGTTTGATAGTGATAGAACAAGAGGGAATGGCTTTAAATTAAAAGAAGAGAGATTTAGTTCAGATGTTTGGATGAAATTTTTTACTGAGAAGGTGGTGACATACTAGAATATGTTGCCCAGAGAATCTGGGCATGCCGTATCCTTGGAGGAGCTGAAGGCCAGGTTGGCTGGGGCCCTCGGCAGCCCAATCTGATGGGTGGTAACCCTGTCCACAGCAGGTCATTTGAACTGGGTGATGTTTAAGGTCTCCTTCAACCTGAGCTCTTCTATGATTCTATGATGTTATGATGTCTGTGTGATAACACTGAATTTTAAAGACCAGTATGGTGTATTGTTATAGTTGAATACACTAAATAATATAGATGATATATATAAATTAATGATTCTGTTAAAATACAAAAAAAATTAAATGTTTCTCAACTGTTTGGAAGGCAACCCACAGTCTACCAAGTCTAAATTATCTTTCCACTGCAATTCAAATAATCCGTAGGTGGAAATGAAATGCAGACAAAAGGCTTTTCTGAGTTTCAGCTGTGATAATGATTGTTTCCTCTTGGTCCCTGCCTGGTTCCATTCCTCCTGAAGGGTTCTTTTAGGCTGGTAGGGAGACAGTGGGAACACAATCTTTTTCACCAAATCAGCATTTTTTTCTTTTTTCTTTTTTTATTTGATTACATTACAGGAGCTGGCACCAGAAGTCATTCTCAAAGTGCAAAATGTTATGCTGTAATTCTTTTGTAGATATTAGGAATTATATTTCCCATTATGCTGAAATAGGGCTCCATGTATTTTCTCTGTAAATAATGGAAAAACTTCATTATTTTTCACATCGAGAAAAATAAGTGTGGATCTTTCTAGACTATCAGTACACGAGTGTTACTCTCGGATGTTTCTCACACTCAGTCGTCACAGAAGAGTTGGCAAATGATATAGATGACATTTTAATATGCAGCCTTTATAAGCCAATGAAGTACATACTTCAGTTGGAATCAGCACAACTTTTCAGCAAAAACAAATGTACCTCACGAGCATGGGAACTTAATGGTTACATGCTCAGTGATAGAAGAATACAAGTCATATGTTTTTTCTCGAAATAGGCTTTTATTCTCCAGAGCAAAGGGCAAGGTAGAATTGTTGTAGTGTGTTGGGTTGCCACGTGGTAAACTTATAAGACCCGGTGAATACTGCGCAGTGAGAATAACTGTCCACAGAAATATTAAAAAATGAGGGAAAATTCAGCTTCAGCATTGTGACAGGAATTTTCACTGACAAATTCTAATTCTCTGTAAATGAATTCCATACAGTTCCACAGTGCAGTTAAGATAATAGAAAACTTTTCTTAGGATGACGATTCACACAAATCTTTAATGACATTGACAGCAATTTCAGTGGTTATCTCTAGGAGTTCAGGTACTAGTAAATTGTGTTTTATAAAATGTGCTATAATTTCATGCATAAGGTCAGGGCTAAAGTTCTAAGCAGGTGTTTTCCATTTACCTTCCAATGAATTGCTCAGGTTGAGTAGTTTCATTATAAACTACAAGAGGCATGCAATAAAACGTCACTGGCCAAATACATTGCTGAATCAAAGGTTAATATTATCTCACATTGTAGCTAGAATTAGAATGCCAGACGAATAGCACTGTAACTGTAATTATTAACAGAAAATTTTATTTTATTCTTATAAAAGAGTTGTCCCATGATGTTTTATTTTCTTGTATGCTGTATTGCTAGAAACAAAGATGACACAATATAGGCCTCCAGAAAAGTAGTAAAATCCATGTATGGTGATGTCATGGTTTTATGATTTTTGTTATTGGTATTCCACATCATAACATCATGTAGTGCAGTGGGAGTTAAAGAGTTAATGCTCCAACTCCATGGACCATTGATAGCTCTGGGTACATCTGTCTCAGAAGACAAGGAGAACTATGTACTCTAGAGGAATTTGTGTTGTTTTCCATTTTCCGCTCAGAGGGAAAGAAAAAAACTGTTTGTGTGTCATAAGACTCACTCTCTTTCCTTTTGGATCAGCCCAGCAGCGAGTGCTTGCTAGCCGTATCACCTTCAGCATATAGCATAAGGCCTTTGGTTCTCGGACACTCCCTCCTCTCATTTTTTGATTTATTAGCTTCAATTCCAATTATATTTTGTTATTTTGCATTCTGATATCTTATTTAGTGAATTAGCTTTCCACCTCAGATCCTTGCTGCTGCTTTGCTTTTAGGCCCATCTCACTTTTTCCCTTTTCCCCTTCCTCTTTCCTAGGCAGTGAGTCCCCCTCCCCAGTCATCACAGAAATGGGTTGAACCAGCCCATAAAATGTTGACTGTGAGTATACTGTTTTTGTGACCATTTCAATGCAGTCTATTGTAGCTATTCATTTTTAGAAAAATACTCTTTTTAATAACTACAGTAAAACTGGTAGGTCGGTACTCATGATTCATAGGCTCCTACACACATGAGCTGATCTGATGCAGCCCAGGATTCTGTTTACCTTCCAGGCTGCAAGAGAACACTACTGACTCATGTACAGCTTTTCACCCACCAGGACTCCTAAGTCCTTCTCTGCAGGGCTGCTCTCAATGAGTTCTGCTACTAGTCTGTACATGTTTGGGATTGCCTGAACTCAAGCACAGTACCTTGCATTTAACCTTGTTGAACCTCATTAAAGTAATGTGAGCCCAATTTTTAAGCTTGTTCAGGTCTCTTCGGATGGCATTCCTTCCTTCTATTGTATCAACTACACCAGTTAGCTTGGTGTCATCAGCAAACCTGTTGAGGTTACACTCAATCCAGCTTTCTAGGTTATTGGTAAAGATCTTGAAGAGCACTAGTCCCATGACAGACTCATGAAGGACATCACTCATCACTGGCCTCCACCTTGACATAGGTGACCACAACTCTCCAGCACTGACCATCCAGTCAATTATTAAGAAAGAAAGAAAGAGAGAGAGAGAGAGTGAGTGAGAGAGAGGGATGAAAGTAGAAAGGTAGGTAGGTAGAGAGGTAGAGGAGAGGGGATGAGAAACAAAAAAACCCACTGAGTCTGAACTTGATTTTTTGTTCAATTTCTGATTCCGTATCTTGAACCAGCTCTAATGAAATATAATTTGATCTTCCTNGACCTCACTGCACCCTTCTACTACTTGAAGGGGGTTTAGAAATGGGGCAGGGTTGAACCAACTTTTACCCAGTTTGATAGTGATAGAACAAGAGGGAATGGCTTTAAATTAAAAGAAGAGAGATTTAGTTCAGATGTTTGGATGAAATTTTTTACTGAGAAGGTGGTGACATACTAGAATATGTTGCCCAGAGAATCTGGGCATGCCGTATCCTTGGAGGAGCTGAAGGCCAGGTTGGCTGGGGCCCTCGGCAGCCCCATCTGATGGGTGGTAACCCTGTCCACAGCAGGTCATTTGAACTGGGTGATGTTTAAGGTCTCCTTCAACCTGAGCTCTTCTATGATTCTATGATGTTATGATGTCTGTGTGATAACACTGAATTTTAAAGACCAGTATGGTGTATTGTTATAGTTGAATACACTAAATAATATAGATGATATATATAAATTAATGATTCTGTTAAAATACAAAAAAAATTAAATGTTTCTCAACTGTTTGGAAGGCAACCCACAGTCTACCAAGTCTAAATTATCTTTCCACTGCAATTCAAATAATCCGTAGGTGGAAATGAAATGCAGACAAAAGGCTTTTCTGAGTTTCAGCTGTGATAATGATTGTTTCCTCTTGGTCCCTGCCTGGTTCCATTCCTCCTGAAGGGTTCTTTTAGGCTGGTAGGGAGACAGTGGGAACACAATCTTTTTCACCAAATCAGCATTTTTTTCTTTTTTCTTTTTTTATTTGATTACATTACAGGAGCTGGCACCAGAAGTCATTCTCAAAGTGCAAAATGTTATGCTGTAATTCTTCTGTAGATATTAGGAATTATATTTCCCATTATGCTGAAATAGGGCTCCATGTATTTTCTCTGTAAATAATGGAAAAACTTCATTATTTTTCACATCGAGAAAAATAAGTGTGGATCTTTCTAGACTATCAGTACACGAGTGTTACTCTCGGATGTTTCTCACACTCAGTCGTCACAGAAGAGTTGGCAAATGATATAGATGACATTTTAATATGCAGCCTTTATAAGCCAATGAAGTACATACTTCAGTTGGAATCAGCACAACTTTTCAGCAAAAACAAATGCACCTCACGAGCATGGGAACTTAATGGTTACATGCTCAGTGATAGAAGAATACAAGTCATATGTTTTTTCTCGAAATAGGCTTTTATTCTCCAGAGCAAAGGGCAAGGTAGAATTGTTGTAGTGTGTTGGGTTGCCACGTGGTAAACTTATAAGACCCGGTGAATACTGCGCAGTGAGAATAACTGTCCACAGAAATATTAAAAAATGAGGGAAAATTCAGCTTCAGCATTGTGACAGGAATTTTCACTGACAAATTCTAATTCTCTGTAAATGAATTCCATACAGTTCCACAGTGCAGTTAAGATAATAGAAAACTTTTCTTAGGATGACGATTCACACAAATCTTTAATGACATTGACAGCAATTTCAGTGGTTATCTCTAGGAGTTCAGGTACTAGTAAATTGTGTTTTATAAAATGTGCTATAATTTCATGCATAAGGTCAGGGCTAAAGTTCTAAGCAGGTGTTTTCCATTTACCTTCCAATGAATTGCTCAGGTTGAGTAGTTTCATTATAAACTACAAGAGGCATGCAATAAAACGTCACTGGCCAAATACATTGCTGAATCAAAGGTTAATATTATCTCACATTGTAGCTAGAATTAGAATGCCAGACGAATAGCACTGTAACTGTAATTATTAACAGAAAATTTTATTTTATTCTTATAAAAGAGTTGTCCCATGATGTTTTATTTTCTTGTATGCTGTATTGCTAGAAACAAAGATGACACAATATAGGCCTCCAGAAAAGTAGTAAAATCCATGTATGGTGATGTCATGGTTTTATGATTTTTGTTATTGGTATTCCACATCATAACATCATGTAGTGCAGTGGGAGTTAAAGAGTTAATGCTCCAACTCCATGGACCATTGATAGCTCTGGGTACATCTGTCTCAGAAGACAAGGAGAACTATGTACTCTAGAGGAATTTGTGTTGTTTTCCATTTTCCGCTCAGAGGGAAAGAAAAAAACTGTTTGTGTGTCATAAGACTCACTCTCTTTCCTTTTGGATCAGCCCAGCAGCGAGTGCTTGCTAGCCGTATCACCTTCAGCATATAGCATAAGGCCTTTGGTTCTCGGACACTCCCTCCTCTCATTTTTTGATTTATTAGCTTCAATTCCAATTATATTTTGTTATTTTGCATTCTGATATCTTATTTAGTGAATTAGCTTTCCACCTCAGATCCTTGCTGCTGCTTTGCTTTTAGGCCCATCTCACTTTTTCCCTTTTCCCCTTCCTCTTTCCTAGGCAGTGAGTCCCCCTCCCCAGTCATCACAGAAATGGGTTGAACCAGCCCATAAAATGTTGACTGTGAGTATACTGTTTTTGTGACCATTTCAATGCAGTCTATTGTAGCTATTCATTTTTAGAAAAATACTCTTTTTAATAACTACAGTAAAACTGGTAGGTCGGTACTCATGATTCATAGGCTCCTACACACATGAGCTGATCTGATGCAGCCCAGGATTCTGTTTACCTTCCAGGCTGCAAGAGAACACTACTGACTCATGTCCAGCTTTTCACCCACCAGGACTCCTAAGTCCTTCTCTGCAGGGCTGCTCTCAATGAGTTCTGCTACTAGTCTGTACATGTTTGGGATTGCCTGAACTCAAGCACAGTACCTTGCATTTAACCTTGTTGAACCTCATTAAAGTAATGTGAGCCCAATTTTTAAGCTTGTTCAGGTCTCTTCGGATGGCATTCCTTCCTTCTATTGTATCAACTACACCAGTTAGCTTGGTGTCATCAGCAAACCTGTTGAGGTTACACTCAATCCAGCTTTCTAGGTTATTGGTAAAGATCTTGAAGAGCACTAGTCCCATGACAGACTCATGAAGGACATCACTCATCACTGGCCTCCACCTTGACATAGGTGACCACAACTCTCCAGCACTGACCATCCAGTCAATTATTAAGAAAGAAAGAAAGAGAGAGAGAGAGAGTGAGTGAGAGAGAGGGATGAAAGTAGAAAGGTAGGTAGGTAGAGAGGTAGAGGAGAGGGGATGAGAAACAAAAAAACCCACTGAGTCTGAACTTGATTTTTTGTTCAATTTCTGATTCCGTATCTTGAACCAGCTCTAATGAAATATAATTTGATCTTCCTATTTACCGCTACAGGCTATACTTAATGAAACCTTCAATTTCTGTAGCTATTTAGGGATTCTAAGTGCCTCACTTTCTAAGAAAATAAATTGAAAATTCATTGATTCTTCTGTTTATTTTTTTACAGTTTTTCTCATTAAAATTAAGATCAATTAGATTAATACTGGTGTATTTTCAAGATACAAACACAGTGACATATCACTAGCATATATAGATCCTTTGCATTTTTATTCTGTATTTAATAGATATAAATCCTTTTATATTGCAAGGGTGCCTGAGAGTTCTGTGAAGTAAATTATCATGATAATATATTTGTAACCTTCAGTACAAACACTCACCATAGGGCAATGCCTTATATCATAGTATTTAGTAATCTTGACAATTTCCTTTCTTTTGAAATCACCTGATAAACATTTACAAAACAAACACTATTGAACACACATACACACATACATATTCCAATTTAGTATACACTGTCAAATGTATATTTTCTTGTAAGAGCTGCTACCTGGACTTTACAATTTCTATTCTGCTTAAGTGCTGTGCTATTCTTCCTGTTTGACGACTCCCATAGCTAAATTATCAGCTAAATTATTATTAAAAACTCATCAGAAATAGTTATTTGTTTTATGCTATTTTCAGTATCTTGATCAAAACCATTCCATCTTTATAGGAGAGATGAAAAATATTATGTGAATTAAAAGCAACTGGGAACAGAGTCCCTGGTTTATATTCCTATTCTCTTTGAGAGAAAGCACTGTTATATCAGGAAAGAGTGGATGACAGGCTGTACTCTTCATCCAGTGAATTCACATTTAACTTGTTCATAGTTTATAGGACAACTAGGGATGGAGTTTGTTGCAGAGCTGCGAGCTTTCAGGGCTCTCGCGAGATTGAAACCCCCCCTGTGAGCCACGTAGCAATTAGAAGCCATTTTTCACCTTGCTGCAAAGTGCTGAATCATTGTAGCTCATTAGTGCGCATGCTTATCAGTAGGCCATAAAAGTTGTGAAGTAGAAACAATAAACGCCATTTGCTGCAACATCGCATCGGTGCAGTTTCTCAGCCTATGGCCCTGGTCGGGCAGGTCGTGAGCTCAGACCTATGCGGGACCAGTTTTTGCAGACCGAGGTCCGTTGGGTGGCAACAGAGTTGATTTCAGTATTGTAATTCTCTTGCCTGGTTTGTCCTGAAAATTCACTTCACTCCCCTACAAAGGTCCTGTGCAGATGCTTTTAAGTTAGAAAGAGCAGAGTCATCTGCAGTTTATCCTTTACATCTTGCCAAATTTATGAGTATCTGAGTTGCAACCAATGCCATTAAAAAGCGCAGAGAATGTTCAGGTTTTACTGAAGGCTTAAAGTTTAATGGGTGTATATTAATTTCATGTGAGAGAAAACTGACATTTCGTTTGTGAATCCACAGGTCCAGTGGGACAAGTCATAAAAGTAGAAAGATTCCCCATTGGAATTTGTACAAGAAAAACACACACATTAAAATTTCTCCTCTGTTTTTGTAATTTTTTTAGTTCTTCCCTCCCTCCGTCCCTCCCTCCCTCTCCCCTTCCCTCCCTCGTTCCCTCCTTCTTTCTACTGTAAAGTTTCATGAAGATCTTGAGCCACTCTTGTGGTTTATTCTCTCATCTGTACTGATTATGCATTATCAACAGGAGCAAAGAAATAAAGTTAGAGAAGGCAAGCATTAGCAAAGGAAGAAACATAGTGTATGATGTGGTTGATATGCATTTCTTCTACATCTGTTATCAAGAAGGCAATGCAAATCAAAGGAAGAAGTAGACATTAATTCACTGCATAGGGAATTTCAATAGCTTTTACAGCATTATTTTCAATTCCTTTTTCTTAGAGGTTTTCAACTTGTATAGCTCAACTTCTGTATTCTATATAAGATTTGAGCCTCCCCTTTCCTAAAAAATACTTTGAATTCTGATTTCAGAAGATCAATATAACAGCTAAGTTATATTTTCTATGCATTATGTCAAGTGATTTTTTTAATTCTATTTGCTAGAACAGAGATTATTATTTTTTAAATCTATATGGTCAGTAATGCAAAGTTAATCAGATTGTTAAAAATATTTTCTTAAGGGAAGAATCCTTAAAATATCACATAAAAGAGGAAAGCATACTGGAATGGCATTGTACTCTTCACTGCCTAGTCTTCTATTTCTGAAATCTGATTTTTTGTGCTAAGTTGCAAAATCAGCGGTGATCAAATAAGTACTTATGATCAAGAGAATCTGAGAGCTTTGTTAGCTGTCAAAAAACAAAGTAGTTTACCAAAATAAGAATATTTCCAACATGAAAACAGTAGTGTGGTGACTTAGTATTGTAAAGGTAGAATCTAGCTAGGTGCAAGCTGCTGAGAATAATAGTTTAAGAAGTTTACAAATTTGAAATGTTATTTTTCTATGGAAATTTATGCCTCTGTTAGGAGACTACTCTCCATAGTACATAAGAGAAAGAGAGTATGATCAGGAGCAACAGCCTAACTGGACTGTTACACTGCTTATTCCTCCTCTATGACTGCGGAATGAGNTAAAATTTCTCCTCTGTTTTTGTAATTTTTTTAGTTCTTCCCTCCCTCCGTCCCTCCCTCCCTCTCCCCTTCCCTCCCTCGTTCCCTCCTTCTTTCTACTGTAAAGTTTCATGAAGATCTTGAGCCACTCTTGTGGTTTATTCTCTCATCTGTACTGATTATGCATTATCAACAGGAGCAAAGAAATAAAGTTAGAGAAGGCAAGCATTAGCAAAGGAAGAAACATAGTGTATGATGTGGTTGATATGCATTTCTTCTACATCTGTTATCAAGAAGGCAATGCAAATCAAAGGAAGAAGTAGACATTAATTCACTGCATAGGGAATTTCAATAGCTTTTACAGCATTATTTTCAATTCCTTTTTCTTAGAGGTTTTCAACTTGTATAGCTCAACTTCTGTATTCTATATAAGATTTGAGCCTCCCCTTTCCTAAAAAATACTTTGAATTCTGATTTCAGAAGATCAATATAACAGCTAAGTTATATTTTCTATGCATTATGTCAAGTGATTTTTTTAATTCTATTTGCTAGAACAGAGATTATTATTTTTTAAATCTATATGGTCAGTAATGCAAAGTTAATCAGATTGTTAAAAATATTTTCTTAAGGGAAGAATCCTTAAAATATCACATAAAAGAGGAAAGCATACTGGAATGGCATTGTACTCTTCACTGCCTAGTCTTCTATTTCTGAAATCTGATTTTTTGTGCTAAGTTGCAAAATCAGCGGTGATCAAATAAGTACTTATGATCAAGAGAATCTGAGAGCTTTGTTAGCTGTCAAAAAACAAAGTAGTTTACCAAAATAAGAATATTTCCAACATGAAAACAGTAGTGTGGTGACTTTGTATTGTAAAGGTAGAATCTAGCTAGGTGCAAGGTGCTGAGAATAATAGTTTAAGAAGTTTACAAATTTGAAATGTTATTTTTCTATGGAAATTTATGCCTCTGTTAGGAGACTACTCTCCATAGTACATAAGAGAAAGAGAGTATGATCAGGAGCAACAGCCTAACTGGACTGTTACACTGCTTATTCCTCCTCTATGACTGCGGAATGAGTACAGGCGGTTATACGGCTGAGGAAGATACTAGGCTGAAGAGACTGAATATTTCCTTGAGTGCCTTAGCTGAATATCCCTGGGGGATAATACCCCCTTATAGTCTCCAATGGTTATACAAGTTGTAGAAACAGACTAGTCTACTACATTAAGTATAAAGTGGTTACTTTTAAAGTCACAAGAGAAATTCACTTTTGAGTAGGCAAAAGGAAGACATATATCTAAGCTGACAAAACCATAGACTATTTCTAGAAGAGTCTGAGGCACACCTTTATCTTTCTGAGTATTTCTTGTGCTACTTAAGAAATAGACCACAGTAGGAGTTATCCTCAAGAACAGGTGGTCCCCTTGAAAATGCTTGATGGTGATGATTTATTCTGTGGATAGTATGTTTGGATGGATGTTTGTCTGTATCTAGCTAAATTTAATCTCTGAAATATCAGCAAACTTTTCTAATCTAGAACCAATGTACCATTTGAATATATATGTACATGTATTATACTATATATATATTTATATATAGTATACATTGTAGTACTGAGGGCACAAAAATGCCGTAGGTGTATAAGTTCATAGAGCTTTCCATTAGCCAGTTTTAATGTTGCTGTTAACTTCAGTGGAACAAAGGAAAAAACGCTAAAAGGAGACCTTTTGTGGAAATGTAAAAACATATTGGAACAACACTCTCTCCCCAGTAGAATTTCTTAAAATCTTTTAAAACAAGTCAGTTTCATTTTTCTCATCATAGACGCCTTTATCTACATATGAAATGCAAAATAAGAGAATAAATCTTTGAACAGGCTATTACAGTTTAAGTTGGTATTGATCGTGAGGAGTAAAACTGCTATTTTACATGTTGTAAAACTTATTCATATCCCATGAAAATATTACATTAAAAGTATAATAAATTGCAGTACTTTAATCACTTGGAAAATGATTTGAGTCTTTCTGTTCAATTTATAGTATCATTTCAGTAGCACCTGCTTCATAAAATGTGCATATTACTGATACTACTCTGATGGCTTTTATAGGAACATTATTAAAATAATTTATGCAATTGCTCTTTTAAATGATAATACTTTTTTTTCTCTCTTTTGCAGATAGCTCCACTTTTACTCTTTTAAAATCTTTTATGTTATCTTATCTTGTTTCTCCTCATATTCACTATTGTCAGTTGTAGAAGTAATGAAGTATCTGTTCTTTATGTAACATAAAATTTCATTAAAAAAAATATTTTAAATGTTTCCTCAACTTGCCTGAATTATAAATTATAAAAATACAAGTTTAAAAATACGAGTTTGTGAGATTGCACTTCTACTTCAGCTTTATGGTGCTTCATCTTTTATCTTTAATTAAGTTTTTATTGAATTTTCCACTGAAGAGTAGCAAACAAACCGTAAGCTGTGAATTATACATGAACTGAAACATTCTACATTAGTCAAAAGAAAAAAGAGTTCATACTTATTCAATATACATTTTTTTCCCTAAATATTGCAGAATTCTGTCTTAAAAAAGATTGTCTTTTCCACCATGTGAATTTATAATCTTGGTTTCTCATCTATATTCGTAGAATCATAGAATCATTAAAGGTTGGAAAAGACCACTAAGATTGTCTAGTCCAATCATCATCTCATGCCTGTGATCACTTTAAATCATGTCCCTCAGTGATACATTTAACCTTTTTGTGAAAACCTCCAGGGATTATGACTCCACCACCTCCTCGGGCAGCCTGGTCCAGTGCCTCACCATGCTTTCAGAGAAGAAATTTTTCCTAATATCCAACCTGAACCTCCCCTGGTGAAACTTAAGGACATTGCCTCTTGTCCTGTCACTGTTATCTGGTAAAGACTCCAACCCCTACCTCACCACAGTGCCTTTTCAGGTAGTTGTGAAGAGAAATACTCTCTCCCCTTAGCTTGCTCTTTTTCAGACAAAACAATCCCAGTTACTTCAGCTGTTCCTCATAAGAATTGCTCTCCATCTTGCCCTTCTCTGGACACACTCCTGTGCCTCAAAGTCTTTCGTGTAGTAAGGGGCCCAAAAGTGAACACAGTACTCAAGATGCAGACTCACCGCTGCCAAGTACAGAGGCATGATCTCTTCCCTGCTGGCTGCGCTATTTCTGATACAAGCCAGGTTGCCATTGGCCTTTTTGGCCACCTGGGAACACAGCTGGCTCATGTTCAGATGGCTGTCAACTAACACTCCAAGATTTCTCCGTGCAGCCTGCCAGCCACTCTTCTGTGTGATATATGTTGAGGTATGTTCAAATTAAATCACATCCTTCTAGAATAACTTCAGGAACTTGAATAGTATAAAACCCTTTAAGAAAAACTGGAATCCATGGGCCAACTATCAGACCCAGAAGATCTGAAGGTCATGAGAGAGCTGAAATCTAACATATTTCTAAGCTGTTCCCTGCATCAGTTAGCTTGCTCTTAAGAAAAGCAATAGAAAGTCTGTCTTCTGTGGAGTGAAACTGGTATATGTTTGAAATAATTTAAATTGTTTGCAAAGAAGGTCTGTAGATTAACTGAACAAATAAAGTTAACAAATACAATCTATTTTAATATTAGTGATATTTAATAGTCCACTTGTACTTTCCAACAATTTTTCTCTGTAGACTGAGTAGAAGAAAAAAAGAAAGAAAAGAATGTGCTCAAGACACTACTTCTACGCTACAATCCTCTTAAACTCATAGAACTTTTTCTTTAGAAATATATCTTAGAAGTTCTGAAGTGCATGGCATGCACAAAAAAGGCTTTACTATTTATGAATGCATTCTATTAATACCCTCCAAAATTCACAACAAAGGAGGAAATCTTTCTCATCCTACTGGTAATGTATGATTTGTTCTGCATATAGGACAGCTAGGAAACTTCCAGGTATACATTTTTTAATACTGACATAGGAACTAATGGGAGAAACATTTCCATATTATGCTACTAAGAAACTACTACAGATTCTGGAAAAAAAAAATAATGAAAGGATTTACAGGTAAATTAAAACTCCAACCAAGGAGTTAAAATTATGTTTTTAACAAATTGTGATTTTTGAAAAGATGTTCCCCCAATAATGTTCAGTTGCTACTATTTCATGAGATGCAGTTAAAAAAGATGAGAGAGAGGTTTTGGCCTGTTCAATTCCTTTTGCTGAAACAATTTAATTACATTTTTCATTGAAAATAGATTAATGCTTTAGGAACTGTAACACTCTTTCTCTAGATATACAGCTTTGCCTTTGCAATTAATAAAAGGAAAGAAGAAAAAAATCAGAATGACAAGATTTTTTTAGAGTAACTGAATGTTTCAAATAAACACAGGATGTATACAAAATATATCTCTGATGCCTATTTGTAGCTGGAAGAGACAAGGGAAAATGGTTTCAAAATAGAAAAGGAAGATTTAGATAGCATATAAGGATGAAGTTATTTTTTATGATAAGGATGGAGAGCCATTGGAATAGGTTGCCCGGAGAAGTGGTGGAAACTGCCCCTGCAGACACTCAAGGTCAGGCTGGATGAGGCAACCAGATCTGTAGCTGTAGGTGTTCCTGTTCATTGCAGGGGAGTTGGACTAGATAGGCTTTAAGTGTCCCTTCCATCTCAAATGATTCTATGATTCTATGAAATGAGAAACTCTTCTAACTATGTTAATATTTTAAACATATCTAAGATGATCTAGTACTAAAACCAGAAAATGTCTCCTTTTTATATACAATGTGAGCGGAAACATTTCTGCTAGAACACTTCATCTATTTGCATGTTTGAAAGTGTTCACATGTATAAAGAGTTATCAAAATCAGACCAGTGAGTATTAACTATACTACATTACAGTGGTATCATGTTCTTTATAAATAATATACTAAATTGACAATATTATAGATACATCTTACTGGAAACTCGATAGTAACATGATACATCTTACTGGAAACTCGATAGTAACATAATACTGATACTGAAAAACTTTCCTCTCAAGACAAATAGACATATAAATTACATACAATTATCTATATGTTATTATATAGTTATTATTCATGATCAGAAATATCTTATCTGAAAAGTACAGAAACAACTAATGTTATCTTAACAATATAAAAAATACCAAAACAAACAAACAAAAAAAAACAATGAAGAAAAAAACAAACAAAAAAAACCAAGTTCCTACCTGCTAACAAACCTTGGCCAAAGCAGTTCTCGTGTTTTTAGACAGAGATACAAAAAATTTCATAAGTAGACCTTTAGTTCTTCAAAATGTCAATAGCCAAGATTTACAAAAATGTTTAAGGATGTTAAGTCCCTGAAATGAGAGTCTTTAAAAGAGACAGTAACCAAATAAGAAGCTTCGATTCAGTGCAAGTTTTGCCTCAAAAATAAGGGTTCACTGACAACTATGAAAAATTTTGCCCGTTAAAAATCATCAAGTAAGGGAAGGTCAGAACATGAAAGCTGACAGTATTTGTACAGAAAAAGGGAGTTATTCCTACAAGGGAAAAAAAAAATAGAGACATTGACAAAGAAATAGATAGAAAGAGCTCTGAACAAGTCTTTCACATCCATGTTATGAAAAAGAAAAACAGAAATGAGCCAGGTTCCAGCCTGAATATGTTTTAATGTTAATAAATTCATCTGAATTTACACTTTTGTATATGAGATCAGTATTGAATCCATTAAAAAGAAATACTCTTTTCTCTCTTCTTTGACAGAAACAATTCACTAATTATTAGCATCTCATACAAGACTGGAAGTATGAATTAGCGTGGCTATTATTACACAATTTAACACGTGAGAAACTATCTAGAATATGTCTTCAAATACTTGCTAATCTTCTTTCTGTAATGTGCACTACATATTGCTTTACCTGTTTTTCAACTTCTGTTGAGGGAGTGTTTGCACATTATACTGTCTAGTGTACTGTGCTGCCCACATATACTAACAACTAGTTAAAAAGTAGTATTATCTACTGTATATATCATTCTCTCTCATTGCTACTAGCACAGTTCTACCAGTGTTAGTGATTTTACAGTGCTTTTGATTTATAAGCACGCAATGAGAGAAGAATCGGGATTATACATAAGTTCATTTTATAAGAAGAGATGGATTAACTTTTTGGTTCTTTTCCTCTCCTCATGTGAGGTATTTAGGTGATGAAATTAAGAATACAGCTGTCAGGACAAAATGAAAGCCTTCTGAGCTTAGAAGTATCTTCTTAGAAGAAGATAATTCAGGTGATAACAGATTACAGAAAATACAGTGATATGCATTTCAGTTAAGACATTTTAAAGACACAATAAAATGCAGCTCAGTTTTCAGTACAAAGTACTGGAGCATCCATTATGAGTCTTCCTCAGAATTGTTTAAATCATCTCTGATGCTGCAGGATCTGTCAAGAGAAGCTGAGTAACAAGAGCATGCCATATCTGACATTATTAAAGGTGAACACATAGGCCTTTACACTACAGATAGCTGATTTCTTAAGGTCTGTCTCACTCCACTTATCAGAGGTGAGATGGTTCGTAATATATTTATACACAACATGAGATAAAGACTTGAAAAGGAGTCAAATATAAAAAATTGTTAAAATTTTTAAAATTGTTGCAAAAGTTTTGGATAACTAAGCTATGGAAAGTGTAATGAAGAAGGAGATAGTAAAGAAGAAAGAAAATAAAAGAAAGTGTTCTAGGAATGAAGTCTCACAAACTTCCATGAGCAGACTGGGGGCACAGTTTCTGCAGAGTCTATATATATATGACCAGAGTCCAGTTCTTCTTTGGTTGCCCACAGTAATGACACATTTAACACAGGTGCAACAGTCTGGTACAGGCTTATCCACATCAGAGAAACTGGGTCCTCCACACAAGGCAGAGCTACTGCATCTCAGGAGTAGCCCAGAATGTGATAAGCATTGAGACATTTCTCTTATCTTTCTTGTTTCTGACACCCCTGTGTAGGCAGAGATGCTTTCAGTTGTCCTTCCACTTCACAGAAATCTTCAAGACAAAAGGAGTTTTTGTACAGCATCTCACAGCATTTTTACCTATATTTCATATTACTATATACAAACTGTACAAAGTCAGGGAGGCAGCCTTCTAAAAATGGAGGGAGATGAAGGTTCTGTGGTGTTTTTAATGTTAAAATGGCTCTTTTTTTATATGCAGCTCTAAATAGTAATTTAACTTCATGGAAAGAGAAAACATCTTTGCTATGCAGTGCTCAGTGATTATTCTTCCAAATTTCAGCTGAGAAAAAAATGATATAATAAGAAAAAGAAAGTGATCAGCCTTAAAAACTAATATAAGCAGAAAGCGTTTGTTCCTTAATCATAGCTCTTTATTCCAAATAGAATGTCATATCTCCAGCAAGACACCAGGGTAATTATTTTTATGAAAACAAACCACAAAATATATTCTTGTTAAATGTTTTCTGGCTATTGCCCAGCTTGTGACTGCATGTATTATCTAAATGTGTCAGTCTGTTTACCATATTAAAAAGAAAAAGCAGGTATATAAATCACACTGGATTTGATACATGCGCAGACTGAGCCATTTCTCCACAGCAATTCTCACACCACTTAGTGAGATATTTACTTCGCTATTGGACAGAAGTAGAGTCGTGTGGTTTTTTAGGCTTGTTTACTGCTCTGCAAAAGATGTATCAACACAGTTCTTCCATACAACCTGACTGTAGTTCATCCCTGTCTTTTGCTGAGAACAATTTCTGAGAACATTTCATAGAATCATAGGATTGTAGAATGACTTGGGTTGGAGTGGACATAAAAGACCATTTAGTTTCAACCCCTCTTCCCTGGTCACCCAGGGCCCGCCTTCAACCTGGACTTGAACACCTCCAGAGATGGGACATCTACAACCTCTCCAGGCAACATGTTCCAGTGACTCACTACCCTCTGAGTAAAAATCTCTTCCTAACATCTAATGTAACTCTCCCCACTTTTTTAGTTTAAAGCTATTACTTCTTGTCCTGTTATGATCAGATCATGTGAAAAGTAAGTCCCCCTTGTGCTTTTGTGCTTGTAAACTCTCTTAAGCACTGGAAGGCCTCAATGAGGTCTGCCTGAAGCCTTCTCTAAACTAAACTAACTCAACTCTCTCAGCCTATCTTCACAGGAGAAATGCTCCAGCCTTCTGGTCATTTTTTGTGGCCTCCTCTGGGCCCTCTCCAGACACTCAACATTGACACAGTACACCAGATGGGGGTGTATTATATTCCCACACATGGGAAGAGCAGGGGGGGACAGTCGCTTCCTTCTCCCTGCTGGCCAATCCTCTGCTGATGCTGTTGGATACTGTTGGACTTCTGGGCTGCAAGTGCACTCTGTTGGCTTATGTTTATCTTTTTGTTCTTTGGGACCCCCAAGCCCTTCTCCTCAGGGTTGCTCTCGAGGAGTTCTTCTCACAGTCTGTACTCAGATCTGGTATTACCTCGACCCAAGTGCAATATCTCACTCTTGGCCTTGTTGTTCATCATTATATTCTGATGGTCCCACTTTTTGAGCATGTCCAGGTCCCTCTGAATGGTGTCCCTTTCTCCTACCATGTTGACTGCACCACTCATCTTAGTGTCATCAGTAAACTCACTGAGGGTACACTCAATCCCACTGAATATACTGTTGTTGTTGATAAAGATGTTGAAGAGCACTCGTCCCAAGACAGACACCTGGGAGGACATCACTTGTTACCAGCTTCTACCTGGATATAGAGCCATTAACATCAACCCTCTTTGACATCTATAGGATAATATTCTGTTTCACTCCCTCTTTCTCTGTTTTTCTCCTCTGTCTTTCTTTCTCTCCTCTTCAGATGATTTTCAGATTTCTTGTATGTTTTAACAGTTTCCAGTCAGTTTAAAGGACAAATTGCTTAATCTTAACTTACATTATCATTTATTCAGAAGATGCAGTATTAATGATGCTATACTGATAGTGTACTTAGGCTACATGTATAAAATTATCTTACTTGGGATCAGTACTACTTAAGATACATTTGAAGAATGATTATTAGCAACTTGGTGGATTTAGTTTAGCTTCTGTGCTTAAATTGTTTGTTGCCAGTGAGTACTTCCCTAAAAATTACCTGAGTCTTAATCAAAACTGCACACATTCACAAAAATCTGTGGTTCGGACATTGGAACCCAGTGATCCAGTTTTATGTAGCTGTATATATCTTGTTTATGTGTGTATACCTATCTGTTGATTCTGTTCAGTCACTGAAACCCAGTGGTTGATTTAATCTAGCTCAGTTTTCTATATTTGTACATACATTCTATATGTGTGTATATAGATGTGTACTGTTTCTGTATCTCAACATTTATATTCCTGTGAAATAGGAAGCAAGGTGTGAACAGTGTATTGTACGTTCTGTGTTGCACTGGTTCCATGCTGAACTAATAAATTAACTTCCTGTTTTCCATAGATTAATATTTCTTATAATTTTTGAACATACAATAAGATATCCAGAGCAACAAATGGCTGTGCAAGTGTCAAAGCTGATTGTATGCATTTATTTTCTAATTTGGTCTTTTAATTAATAGCCAGTTCATTAAAAAATCTGCTAATAAGATTTAAATATAAATGTAGTAAAAGTGATCTCTATATCTAGTGTTCCTTTCTAAATACCAATCACTAATTATCAAACAGTTTTTGTTTAATCAAATTGCTTTTAGATTGATCCGGGGTTATTCATTTCAGCCCAAGCATGCTCTTCATTTTTCATTCTAAATCACATTACTGAATTCAAGTGATTGAATTAAAACATTTGACATCATTTGATTTAAATGTTGTTGAACTGTAAATGAATCTAATAGCTTCTCCCAACCTGAACGTTGTTTTCAAGAATGAAACAGTAAATGAAGCTATTTATATATAAATTATTTTTAAATTGACTTGAATTTCAGAATTACTCATAATTCTTTTGAGTCTGGAGTATAAAAAGAATTGGCATAATAGCTCTTAAGAGCTGAACTATGTTTTCCAGTCTTTACTCTGGCTGATATTTCTGTTTGTAAGCTCAGGTTCTCGATAGGTTTTGACTGCCAAACCTGAGATATTTGTGCTGAAATATTCTGTGATGCTTGCCTGCCACAAAAAGATTTGTAGGCAGCTTTCATCCAATTATTCAGATAGTCCTGAGAATGCCATCTGGAAGAAATACGTTTATTTGGCTATGGTAAGAAAAAAAAATAATAAAAAATCCATACAAATGGCTTGGGGAATCAAATTCTATAATGTAGAGTTAGGTTATAAAGCAGGTAAGTTCATTCATCTCTGCGCACACACACCAGTTGCAAGGGGGATATCCCCACCTAACTTGGACAATGAAGGGAGAAGCCACTATATTTTTAACTGCATAAAGCATACATATCAATTTCCTGAGAACTGGGACAGATTATTACAAATAATTCAAAGAAGTAATTTCCATAAGCCCCCCCTTGAATTTCTTTGGGTGAACATGAGCAATGTCTCTCAGTGGTCATGGGTGGGGATCCTGAAGATAGAAACATAGAAACATAGAAACACTAGGTTGGAAAGGACCTACAAGATCATCTAGCCCAACCATCCTCCAGTCACCATCCCTACCCACTAAGCTACTAAATCATATCCCAGATGAAGGCCACAGACCATCTTTGCTGTGCACTTTTCACCTTGTTGCAGTTGGAGATGCTGCTCCAGTCTCCAGCTTCTTCTGGTTGCTATCTTCAGTTTAGTGGTATCAGTTCATTCTAGTGCACTCTGGTGTATCAGAGCACTCCTCACTATCAGTGCATTTCTTATTGTTCTTGCTCAAGGCCTGTTCCTTTTCCCCCTTTTTGCTCAATTCTTAAGTTTTATTTTAACTCATTCTTGTCTCACAAAATTTTGCTAAAAAAATATAGTCCTTTTCTTTGAAAGAGAGATTTAAATATTGGCTACTTAGCAGGGATCTGGATTTAATTGCTTCTGTCAAAATATTAAATCTATAAAATTTATATGTCTGCTAATGTTTGATCATATGAAAAAAATAAGCCTTCTGTGCTGATCATCCAGTTTTACATGGCTCCTCTATTTATCTGTTCTGAACAAGCATTGTATCTTAGAATTATCTGGGTATACAGGATCTGAGGGCACTGACTCGGGTGTGTGAATGACTCAAATCATTTACTGCAGATTCTAACATCTTTTGTATACATTTCCAAGCTCCCTCTTGAAACTGTCCATCCCTCCAGCAGAACACTTAACTTGTCTCCTTCACATCCAGACACTAACTGCCCATGTAAGTGCTCATTTAATCAGAGCCTCAAGTTGCTTCTGTTCACACATTTCTTCTCCAGTCAGGGTCATCATCATGTGGAGATTCTGCACCACAATTGACTTCTGCTCTTGTCTGCTCAAGACAGCCTTTATTCTCAGTGTCCTCTTCCACACTTGGTCAAACTTCAACCCCTGTTCTGAACATTGTCATGAACCCCCACATAGGTATATACCAGCCTAAGGCAGAGAAAGTTGGGCAGAATTTTTCAGATAAGTTGCTATTTAGATTTGTTGTTGGTTTATTTGGAGATATGCATAGAAACTAAGGGGGAAAAATGCAACTGATCTCATGCCATTCTTGGACATCTTGAAAGAAAAATACTTTGCCACAGAAAATTAAATAAGACACTACAATGGTATTAGGATGAACATAATGGTAGACAGGTACAGAAATTTAGACCGATAAAGTCTGGGAAGCTTGTAGTGAATCTAGATAATGACATTTGATAGAGTGAATGACATTAAAAAAGAGACCAGGAATAATGGATTTCCAAATGGACCTCAAAAGTAGTCTGTGCAACTAATTGCCCATGTTTTGTTCCTGAAGCGTTGATCTGAGAAAACTAGCTCAGATCAAAGCCAGGATCTTGACCTAGGTACTTTGAAGCACAAATATTGATATTCAGTACTACAGTAGCTGGAACTATAGTCTTGAAAGAAAGCCAGAAATTATAGCAAGATTTTTAATTTTACTGGAACAAAACACAGTCTAAGACTTCAGCTTTCTCAAATCTTAACTAGCAGTTCTTAAGCTACAGTTATTTTCCAAAGCTATTTGCAGTCTGCCTAACATAAGTAATTTTAATGCATATTAATTCTTTCTGAGTTACCTACTAGCACTGAATCCTTTTGCCAAACACTATTATAACATGTGAAATGGCCTTGCCTTTTATTTTTACTCAGAAATGACAGTAACTTCACTTACAGAAATATCTATTAATGCATTAAGATTTTATGATAAATTAATAATATAGTGGATGAATAAGAACAAAAGCATATGAAAGGGAGAAAATTTTCTTGGTCATGTAACCTTAGCATAAGTTCATGAGGAATTTCAGAGGATATATGGATCCCAGTCAGCAACTAGTTGAGACTGCAGAACTCACACAGAAGTTCAGAAATGAACAACATGGATCCATGATTGCAGATATGCATACAAATAATTTTACATCTTTGGACTGAGAAATAGCACACAAATTAAAGGTAGGTCTAGAACAGCCATTCTAGACAAGATATTTTGTCACTGCATATTCTATGACAGTTTTAAGCATTGGTCTTCTGCAGTAGTTGAATTCCAAGCTATCTCTCTGCCTGTTTTATCTATGTCTCATGATCCAGGTTGTTATAATAGCAACAAAGACCTTTAACTTTGGTGAATCCCTGCAGTGTTACCATTTTTACCTGCAATAGTCCTGTCAGACCAAGGATGTCTATTACTCAGCCTTACTGATCATTTGGTAAGGTAAGATGAATGTATTTTGGGGTATCATTGGATAAGAGAGGATAACAAGTTCCTGAAGGCACAAGCAATACCTTGAGACTGTGGCTTGAGTAAACAGAATAAATCTGATTTTTAAACAACTATGATCATTTCGAAAATGTTATGACCATACAAGTTCTTGGCTGCTGGCCATGATCAACACACCACATGCCTTAACACAGTGTAAACATACACTTCTGCATTGTATTTTGTAGCTAATTTGATAAAAATGAGATTATCATTATGTGCCCACTTCTGCTTCATATCATATCTGTTCACCTATTATACTGGACAAATATGGCATTGTTGATTATAAAATATTGACCCAATGCAGAAACTGATAATATTTTGGAGTGAAGGTTGCCCTTTCAACCAGACAAACTAGAATTAGGTTAAGTTTGATCGGATAGTAAACCCATGATTAGGAGACCAAACTGGAAGGTGTTTGAGCCCAGACAAAATTAAAAGGTTACATAGGAAATTAGGTCAAAGTTGATATTTTGCTGAGACCAATGCATTCTGTGACATGGAAAGTTGTCATAGATGGAAAATATACAATTCACTCATAAGAGAGGAGCAACAATATGTTTATTGGTATAATATCATGATTTCACAAAGCTTAGTCAGAAATAAGACAGTGAACTGACAGATTTTGAGGTCACAAAGCACATTTAGTTATTTATTGTATAGAGGATAGAGTTAATCACACTCATCCAGGAGATCCTCCTGTTCTGTCACTAAGTTCAGAGTGGACCTCTTCACTTTCTAAACTTCTCAAAGGAGTCTGGGTGAGCTAGATCCAATTTTGGCACCAGACTTGATCAACAGTTTAAGAATTACATGTGTGCAGTCAATCTAAGATACAATTATAGGAAAGCTAGCAAAGTTTAGAACGCACTATTAGTTACTTACAGAGGATCTGTAGGACATCAAGGACTCTTGATGTCAAGGCATACAGAATCACTACACCTTCTGCAAGGTGTAGCCTTGAGAGGCGTCCCTACTCAAAGAGAGATTCTGATGTACAGCCCACTGTCATCTAGAGGATCTCAAGCAGATCTTTGGCTGTTTAAGACTAGCAGTATTATTTTTATTGTGAGTTAGATGTTAGTTCCTCAAAAATCTAGATTAAAATCTAGAAATCTAGCTTAAATCAGACAGTGCTCTGAGCTGTTTTTTTATTTTTGTTGTTTTTTTGTTTTGTTTTGTTTTGTTTTGTTTTGTTTTGCTTTTTGTTTTTAATTAAAAAGCTAGCTCAGATAGTCTTCAGCTGCTGAGCAAGGAGAGTTTCTCCATCAGCTAGCCTGGGCTAGAAAGCAAACAGTATTGTGGTTACTGTCTGCCCGAAAAAGAGGAGGGTGAAGGTGTAGTACACCATCACAAAAGGATGATCTAATTTAGAAATCTATGTGAAGAAGTTTGTGCAGGGAATAAATAAAATAGCTGCACATGCTCATGTTGAACTGGTGTTTGTAAAAGCTATTGGAAGTGGCCTTGGAAAGGGAGATGCAAGCAAGAATATAACAACATAACTCTTGGAAACCTGAGTCAGTGTAACAAACAGGAGATGTATTTTTACACAAGAAAATGTGTTGTAATACAAAATTACACTGAGATTATGGGAAGATTAGGTACATAGTAGAAACTTTGGAGGGGGGTCTAACAGCCTCTTTCAATCAGAGGCTACAGTGCGTTTTATTCATGTAAACTATCCTTCAGGCGCTGCAATCCAGCAGTGAATTCCCACCTTTCCCTGAGTTACATTGATGAGGAGATAATAGATAAAGCTGTTTTGGGCTTTAGGAGAAGAGTCTAGAAAATATTCACTGATTCACAGATTGTAGTTTTCAATTTTAAAGCTCTTATTGGCAGTACAAAGGTGTTGATAATTTCACAACAAGTAAGCAAAAAGTTAATCTGCTGAACATTTTAGGATGTATTTGGGTTAAGTGGATTGCTGTGTCTAGATAAGCTTCCTACAAAATTCAGTGCTTTTTTTCATGTGTTCAAATGAAACCCTGAATGTCTAGTTGAAAAGAAATATCTTTCCAACATTTGAATATATCAAACACCTTACTCTTTGCCTAATCTTTGGATTTTGAAGTCCCAGTGCAATCTGAAAATGAAAGAAAACAAGTCAGCAAACATTGGGACTAACGTTTGGTAAGCTAGATTTCAAGTATGAATTGGAAAGACAGTTACAGGTGGTAATAAAAACACTTGAATTCCAGCATGTAAGAGTATCAAGGTCATATAAATCTAAAATGACATCATAGGAACTAAAGGAGGTAACAGTTTGAGAATGAAATGACAGATAACTTTGATCTCTTAGAAGTCCATGTTTTTAAAACACTTATCCATTTGTAACAGAGATAAAAGACCACTGTACTAAGAAGGTTGCTACTGAATCCTGACTACTACTCTTTTCCTCTTCTATAAAATACAGGTTACTGCTTCTTCTGTGCAGTGAAGACAAAGTTGACAGTTTTCTGTCATAATAGACTTGAATCTTAATTACACTGAAATAAGTGCAGTCTATTATTTTGAACTGAAAAACCTCCTTCCTTACAAGGGCTTCAAAAAAAAGTGACTTGACATTGTGCCTGTCACCTGAAATACTCTGGAAATAGATAGGTATCTTTTGATTAGATCTAGGAGAACTATTTGCAGCAAACAAATCTATGCATAAATACAGATATTACTACTGTTCATGAATTGTAAATAAATGATTACTGCTTTTCAGAATATTTTCATTCCTTGGAATTATTCAACAGCTATTTTATGTGAATATATTTCAACCTACACATTACAGAGAAATTGTTTGCTTCAAGTATTCTACATTTATAATTTAAAGACATAAGTGTTTAGGTTAGACACATATATCAGCGATAAAATTCTCCTTCATAATTTGTTGGAAGTAGGCTTCACAATCAGGTTCTTCTTCAGCTTTAAAAGTGACTCTGACTTTAGGTATGGTCTAACAAAGAACACTTTAAAGAAAAGACTGGCATACTGGGTTTCATATAAAGATGAAGGATTATATACTTTACAAATGGAATTTCTCACAGAAGTTGCTGAATAAATATGAGAAAATAACTCCCAGTTAGAGTCCTTCATAACTACCAAAATACACTGTATTTTTATAAGACAATAAGAGTACAATATATTTATGTGTTTAATTTTCATGCTAGATTGGATTTGTTAGGCTGTGAATTTAAATTTGAGATAAAAGCTAAAATTATATTCAGATATAGCCAACTGATGTTTGAAGGTTTTTTTTTGTTTGTTTTGTTTTGTTTTGTCTTTTTCTTGAGGAAAAGTGAAAAAAATATTTACTTATGCACCTCATAAAATTTGTGAATTATTTTTCAAAATGTAACTTTTGTTCAGTAAATTGTATGGAGAAAATGTTTTATTTCCTAAATAGAGATTCATTTTGAATTAGAAAACTTTTGATTTTCCACCTTGAGTTCAGCTACATGAAGAGCTTTCAATAGCACACAGAAAATGAACAAGTGACAGTTTTCCAAAGTCAAGGTCTATGGAAAAAAAAAAAACAAAAAAAACCCTTTCATTTATTTCAGAAAAGGAACGACACAAAAATATTTGTCATGTGTCTTGACTGCTCTGCCTTCTATTCATATTTCTGGATGCAGTTGTAGACCAACTCTGAAAAGAATGTAAGTCCCTAAAAACACTGTGTGGAGGAGCCTAATTCTTGCCTTTCTGACCACAGAGCACAACATTAAACTCTGCAGATTAGTAGTCCAAACACTAGTAAAACCTGTGTTTTGTCCTGGTGAGTCTCCTGAGCTCTGTTTGGTCTCCGTCAGCTGAGCTACTCATTGCTGGTGCAGAAGTTGTTGGGAGGTAATTTCAGAGTCAAGTCATTGAGGGAAAGATGGGGAAAGAAAGCAGTTCCTTTAACTTTTTCCTCCCCTTCAAGCCACTTATGTGTGTTAGACACCTTAGAGACAGCTTCTGAACTGCTTCAGAGCCAAGGTTTGTCTCATCTTGTCCCCAGGAGCAGTAACACAACCTGCTTGGGTCTCCAAGTTTTTACGTTTACAATGGTGGGACTCCTTATTCAGTCCTGCTCTAGAAATACCTAGCACATCCCCAGAACAATCTGACTCTTAGTAGAAAGTGTTTTATCATTGCAAAAACTGAGTTTGTATGAAACTGTTCATTTGGCAAAACACATCCAGAGACTATTGTTTTCCAGTCAGTATGTTCAGCCAAGTAGTGGTAGGAATCCTATTTGTCTGTATGAAGAGCTGAAATGCAATTTTTAAAATATATTTAGCTAAATACAGGCAAAAAGTAATTTCTTAATCTTTCTTATTGTTGTTAAAGTTACTATTTAAAATAAATAAACAAACAAACAAACAAAAAAGACATTCTCTTATCTAAGTTTCTCTGTCAGCAGAAGATATCTCTTCGAAAAGTGAGGTTATAAAAAAAAGAAAACTGTAACTACTTGGTAGTCTGTTATTTTTGACAGTGGAGGTAATGGATTGTATTTTATGTCTTCCTGTAAGAGAACAGACACGATGTGACATGGGTATGTTGTCAGGAAATGCTTAAGACTGTTGATTGTGTGGGCTCTGTCTTTCATGCTGAATATTTAAAGGGTGAAACTCAAAAATGTATAAAGAGAAGTAACTTGCATTTTCCCTTCAGTTTTTAAAAGATGTAAAGTTGTGTGGGTGAAGCAGGTTACAAAAAATCATCTACCATCTGAATTATCTTCAAGAGGCAAAAAGCATACCAAAAAGGTTGTTGGGAAAAGAAGCAGCAAGCTAAGAATATGTCTAGAAGCAAATTCAAAAATGACAATAAAAAGAAAAACTGAGAAGAAAAAAATGAAGTATTGTTGCAGTATTGTTTAGGAGAAAAATAGATCTAACAACTTAACTGAGGTTTTCCGGTGTATTTGTGTGCCTAAAGGTTTGATGTATCACATAAACTTTGTGTTTGTTTGCATTTGGGGTTTTCAGAAAATAGTGCTATGGGAGAGTTTTGCATTGGGTGTATATTAGTTTTCTAATTCACATAATTCCAAAATCGATTTCACTCATAATTCCTAACCCATTGTTAAGTCAGTGAGTTCTCACAGTGAGTGGGGCAATATGGCTCATACAGGGAGTTGAAGCTTGCCTAGAGTATGGTATTGATTTATTGAAATACAATTTTCATTGCATATTGCACACAGTGGGAAGAAATTATGCAGCTGTGTGAATATTATATGACAACAGCACAGCAAAACAACACGCAAACACTGTATATAATAAAAAACCGAAATTGTTGTGAAATGCAAGAAGAAGAAAAACAAAACCTTTTTAATGAATAAAAGAAGCCATAAAACAATTTTCTCTTTGTCAAATTCTTAGTGGGCCTTTGGGGATTTGTCTGTGCTTCTTGGACACATGGTAATCAAAAGACTTACAACCAGAGTCTAGCATTGGTAAAACAAAAACAGGCTTGAATTTTAAATCTAAAATTCATACTTGAATCAAAATATTTCAGATTACTGAACAAAAATTAATTTTCATTTTTCTTTCTCTAGCTTGTTCTGATTTTAGCTGTGGTCAGGAGCAAAAATATTATTGTGCAAGTTTATCAGTTGGTTATTTCTGATAGAAACAGTTTCCAGATAAAAACAAATGTCAACATTTTAGCACAATTTTTTTAAATACAAATTGTTTAAAAATAAATGTGTCCAGTGGAAAGGTGAACTCCATTTGGCCCTTAGACTGATAGGAAGGATAGAAAAAGATAATAGTGCTTTCTGCAGAAAAACAGATAAATTAGTTTTCTTACTCTATGGCAAGTGACATATAGACCTGTTCAATCATTTCTCAATTAGGACTCCATAAGGACTGAACAATTTCTGGAGTATCATCTTTCCCATTCTATTAATCGGTACTTATTAATTGATTTGTGAACTGTGTTCAGATTTTTTCTTCCATTAAAAACTTTATTCCATTGATGAAATGCTATGTTTTTTTTTGTTTGTTTGTTTATTTGTTTGTTTATTTACTTGCTGTCTTTGTCTGACAATAAAACAAGTGAAGGCATAGCAAGGAGGAGAAATAAAGAAACTTTGACATGGAATTAAAAGTGCGTACACCTGGTCTATAGTAGCTATACTAGTAGCTATATTATCATTCCATGCAAAAAAAAATTTTCACATTGTCGAACAGTTTAGCAATCATTCATTATTTACAAAGAAAGCACTTAAGATAATGAACACTGATACAAAAAGAATGTAAAAATTAGACTGCATGTAGACCACTAAGAGTACATTGACTTCGAGTGAGGCTGCTATTTTTTTAGCACAACAACTTCATAGCATGATCAATGGTGTGAGGGCATTTAAACTGATGATACCTTCAGCAGACATGAAGAGTTCAGATCCATTCTTATGAAGCTGAGAAAGGTACAATGAGATTTGCATTAGACCAGCTAAGCACTGTGAGTAAGTGTCAGCACGGTTCCTACAACATTTTTTCCTTTGGGCAAATGGCTTAAAAAAGGGAATTCACTATTCAACTGTGTGACGATTACTCAATTTAACCCTGAAAACAAGGCAATGTAACTCACCCTGAGCTCTGCACTAATGTTAGTAATCTTTCTTTTAGTATTTGAGCTAGCACCTTTCTTGTGTGCTATAGCTGGTTATTTTAATGTGAGTCATATAAACAGAATAGATTGGGACAACTTGGTTCACTCTGTCACTTTAAAACTTCTTAAGTTTCAAAATTAATGAAGATGCTTAATCACAATGATGAGAAAAGTATGTATCTTGAGCAGGTAATAATACTGTAGTCAATGAAAAGAAATTAGAAGATGTGTCTGAACAATTACTAATGCTTTTAAGTATAAAATTTTTCTTGTTCTACTCAGGCAAGGGCTATTTTTTAAATGAAATATCAGGTACAAAGATCCAGCGTTTTCTCTGCTGAATTCAAGGCAGTAAAATATCATTCCGATATCAGAGTATTTGTTCTCAAATGGATGCCTTCATTGGTCATACCAGAAATCAGAATATGGGTGTTCCTTCTTCTTTCTGTTACATTATTTGAAACACAAGATGCAAAAAATAATGGCTTAGGGGAACTGTGATGCACAGTTGACAGTGGGAAGCAGTCAAAATCTGTCATTAATATGTGCCAGCAGTTCTCAGTTAGACTTTTGCACTCTTTCTTCATCATGGATTTTTACGCCATTTTTTTCCCCTGATACTAAATACTACACATTAAAGTAACAGTTTAATTTCTTAGATTGTTGGGCTTTTATTTGTTGGTTTTCAAACAAAAACAAAAGTAAAGAAACAAATGATCATATATGTTTCATCAGGTGTAGCAAGATTTCTTCTAGGCAGAAGAATTCAAACAGTTTCTTTTTCAAATGGGCTCTGCCTATTGTATCAGAACAGTTATAATTGTCATTGCTAATGCACCTTTAATGTGCTTCTGACATGTCCTGTGCTCTCACTTCCAAAATCTTTGGACTGCAGAAGAAACTCATTTTTCAATAGAAGACAGTGATGGATAAAGCTCAAGAGTTGCAGTTTATGCCAAGTAGATTACAATTTGCCAGGACAAGGGGAAGATTGTAAATAATATCCCGGATGGCCCTTGACTTACTGAAGACTTTATTGACCATCTCCTGCATCATATGCTAGCAGTCACATGAATCTATAGATTTTTTCCACTGTTACACACTGCTTCTACTCTTTTGGCTCAAAAGCCTTAGGTTATGTCTAACTTTTCTTTAAAGCACCAAGAAGTTTTATCTTTAGATAAAACTAGCATCTCTATGAATTCCAGCTTCTAAAAAATCATAAACTGTTCCCAAAATCTTTTTTTCTGTACTCTTCCTGTTCTGTTTATTATTTTGACAGTATTATCACATTTTCTTCAGGGTTATAGTTATCTTAGATGTTTATCTGTAATTCTGTTCATATTAATCACTTTCCCCCCACAGGCCCTTTAAAAAAGGAAAGAAGGAAGGAAGGAAGGAAAGAAGGAAGGAAGGAAGGAAGGAAGGAAGGAAGGAAAGAAGTAAAGAAAAAAGAGTGAAAGAAAGAGAGAAGAAGGAAAATGCAACATTCCCTGCAATCTGCTAGTTAGGCTTTGGCAGATGCTCAACCAAATGTTGTATTTTGGCATGGTGGGATCCCATCTTTTTTGAANAAGGAAAGGAAAGGAAAGGAAAGGAAAGGAATGGAAAGGAAAGGAAAGGAAAGGAAAGGAAAGGAAAGGAAAAAGGAAAGGTAGCATTCAGGGCACCCACTGAGACTAAATGTCCTGTTTTCATAGTAAAAATCTGTTTAAGTTTATTTATTATTCTTTAAACTTAGAGTACTGAAACTATGAAACAACAAAGACAATTTTACACCCCCTTTACACACATTTTAATAGCTTTGGGGTATGTATCACAATGAGCTTTACAATGAAAATGCCTTCCATAAAAAAAATAAAAATAAAAAAATAAATAAAAACCCACTTGTATCTGTATCGACCTTCCAACACTTCTATCTGTACTGACCTTCCAACATTACTTTAAAAAAATATTTTAAAATGAAAATTGAATATGATGAGGAAAGATAACAATGCCTGAAGAACAATACAAAATACAAAGAAATCAAACATTGCTGGAGTGAATCATATATAGAGTCCAGTTTGTAAGTTGAGATGTGTGCTTTTCCAGCTGAAATAGCTGAGGCCAACTGGAAATTCCTATATACATGGTAAAATTAATGAATGGTTCATGCACTGAAGTTGAGTTGCATTTTCCACTACAACAGACTCATGGTTTGATTTTTGAGTTACTCGAACTCTTCCAGTGTTGGTCACAAGTCTTGGGATGATTTAACTTTTTTTTTTTCTATCTGAGTTGAGTAGCTATTCTATTTGTTGAGTATATTACTCAGGAAAGAATAATATGCAGAACAAAGCAATAGAGCAGTGCAGATGTTAGACTGTGTTTGCTGACAAATTTTGCCTTGTAGAGCGAGCATCTCAAGTCTTCAAGATAACTAATCTCTTCTTCATGGTAAATAATCGCAGGTGGGATGGAGGTTGAAGAATGGAGTGCCTGAGAGCCTCACTCAGCACTGTTTTGTACATGGCACTTCATCATAGCTGCCTACTCTTTTGTTTGGCCAAGATCAGGACATATTCTCTACAAACTTGCATTTCAAGATGCTCTTTCTGCCTCTACTGAGAATCTAGTATGCATCACAAACATATACTCTAAAATCACAGTCCTTCTACTGCTAGTTAAAATAGAATGTCACACAAGTTATGGCAGCCGGACATAATAGCTACACATTTAAATTCCTCTGAAAATGAAAACATGAAAATGACATAATTTTTCTATATTTCATTTCTAAAATTGAAATAATCCCCCACCAATAACTGCAAAGAATGACACTAAAAGAACATTGACCTGTTACAAAAGACTGTTGAGCTAAGACATCTTAATATGCATTTGCCACATCAGAAGAACAAAAGACTCTCTGGCTTAGCTAACATCAAATCTTTTAACTAGTAGAAATTTTAGACTCTACTTGGTTCACCATGTTTCATTATGCATATAAAAGTTAGAGAATGCATAGACTTTTGCTTCCTACATACTCCTGCATATATTACGATATACTGCTTAATTGTAGATCTACATAGCAATTTTCAGGTTTAGGCTCTCTTCTGTTTTAGTGGATGGAACAGATCTGTAGTGCAGAAGGAAGATTATAGAATAATCTTTCTGCTTTTTAGATGGGGAGTTCTAGTGGCTTAGGAGGCCTATGTCACATACTGTCTAAGGACAAAGGTTTATAGGGGACGTGATGAGAACACACATGGTGACAAAATTCAAGAAGTTACTTTTACTTGTAGAAGGAGTCAGAGAAATATTGCAAACAAGTACCATGGTCTCAAATTCTTCCATTCCTATTACAATAAAACCAGTTTTAAATATTCATTTCTTCAGGCTTTACTCCTCAGTTTGTTACTACATCAGAGGTTTTTGTTTGTCTTATTTCAAGCATGATGATTATCATGAAATACCTATTGTAGTGTGTCAGTTATACCCTAGGGGGAAAAAAAGGGTAGATTTAGTAGGCATATTTCAATACATAAATGTTCCAATAGGAGAAATAAAGACTATCCTTTAAATATATGCATATAAAGTATACATTATGACTTTCACTATTTTATGTTTTTTTCTTACTTACAGATTTTGAGAAAGTTTGTCTTGAGATGAAAATTTTCATGTAGCAACAAAGGAAAAAAAGACTTCTGGGTTGTGTTATTGGCTACCAATGTAATGTAAATTATTGTGCTCATATATATATAGAAAAGCTTTTGAAAATGTGTGAAATTCACTGTATTTAATTAATAGTAGCTGATACGAATAGTCTTTTTAAATATTATTTTTTATTAATTTTTATTTATTTTCCATGAATATCATAGCTAAAAATAGGACACTCTCAACTCCTTTTAAAAAGCCCAGTATTTTATATCTACTTTCCATCTTTTATTCTCAGCAACACAGGATAATTTAGGCCTGAAAGCAATTTGAAAAAATAAGACTCTGGATTTTTCAAATTAGATTTTAGGCACTCATATTTCATTCTGTTTTAATTTCATCGACCCCTGTTATAGTTTTAGCTGTAGGTGTCAGTCTTTTTGACCAACACCTATTACATAAATCTTATGATTGCTCTGATTTTAGCAAAGGATTTCACATTCCATTGCTTTTCTAGAGTAAGAGAAAGTTTTCATGAAATATATATGTATAAATATAATTTTCTTGTCTCACAGGAGTGTTGGCAATGCTTACATTTAAAATAAAACATCATTAAAGTCACTGGTGATTCATGGACATTTTCTTAGGCAGATTACTTCAGGCTGCTTTAACGCCTTATAGCTGGAGTTCTTGTTTGACCCCATGGTAGAAATATGACTGTGAATATATGTGTGTGTGTGTATGTAGATTCAGAAACTGCCTTGAGCAATGTTCTTTCTGAAAGTACGAGCAGAGCTTAAAACCATATTTTACTCCCATTTGGATAGGTTGTTACTTTGATTTTGTGCTTGTCTGAGAATTTGAAAGGCACTCAAAAAGGCTACGGTATAAAATATTCAGTAGCATAACTTTCAGATAGCTTCTTTATGTACTACCAGCAAACTTCCTTTTTTTGAATGATAAATGTCACTCTTGTAAATCAAGATAGACTTTACAGTGATCTCAATTATAAAACATCCCCTGGTCAGTCCCAGAATTGGATCTAGTGGGATTGTTAGATAGAGCTCTTAAGATGAGTGCTAAAAAAAAATCCCTGACAAACCTCTGTAAGCTTGAGAGCAAAAGCATGTGAGAACTTTCACATTAAAAATCTCAGTATATTTTGTACTTTTGAGGAACTCCTTTGCAGATATTAAGTACCATGTAGAGGAAGGTTGAAATCAATAGAGTGGGAATTTCTGCACAACCAGTAAGCTACCAAAACTGCATTTCCTTCTGAAGTAAATAGAGAAAATTAAATACTTTAAATACAGTAAAAGATAAGGATTTATTCTTGTCTTATATATGACTTAAGAGTTTAAGATAAGCACTTGAAGAGATTTTAGCTGTGAACAGGGGATATTTCCCATTAATGCATAATTAAGTGAGATAAGCTGTGTGATTAGAATTAGCACATACTTCAATAATGTGTTGAATTAAATTTTAAATCTTAAATACATAGGACTTTCATTTAATATTCACATTCAAAAGCATAAGACCTTGCTTGAGGACAACCTGGAGCGAAACTGGAAGACACATTTCTTAATGGAACCAAGGCAAAATGATAAGGACGCTGGAAGCATAAATCGACTTTCCAATTAAGTCCTCTAATTATTCAGACTGTTCTGTGCAGTCATTTTCCTTCCCTTCCTATAGTGCTGGGCAGTCACAGGGGGATCTGTTCACATACATCAGCTTGCTGCATTCACGTCTGAAGTATGGCATGGCCTACAAAGAAAGACATTTTTTTTTCTGGTTTCTAATTAGCATCACAATTGGAGACATTAGAGTTTTGTTCTTTTCCAGCTTCTCTTCTGGCATCAGACCATATTGCTAGTCAGTAATTGCTGCCAGAAAGCAATCCCAGGAGATCTAAAACCAAGTATTCAGAATGCAGGAATAGAATATCTGCTTTTTCCAGGAAGAATAAGATTGTGGTCATACCACAGCATTAAATTGGAAAGAGACTTTCTGGCTGTTAACAGAAGTAAAAAACAAAGGAGGAACTGCTAACCTAGCAAGGTGATTAAAAGTGTCAGAAAGTGTTGGGTTCAAAGGAGTGCACACTAGAAGCAGATTCAGTTCTTTGCAAGAGGGATAAGTTATCATCTTCTGCAGGTGTTTTACTCAGAGCTGTAGGAAGGTACCTGGGTTTGAGCTGTTCTTGAAAGTTAAGATTTAGAAGCTTCTTTTCTCTTGTAGGTTGCTCCTTGCAGAACAATGTCAGTAAATAATGTCTTTTCCTTTTCCTTTTCCTTTTCCTTTTCCTTTTCCTTTTCCTTTTCCTTTTCCTTTTCCTTTTCCTTTTCCTTTTCCTTT
>VXAB01001674.1:456290-560518 GCA_013399175.1 Odontophorus gujanensis
TTTCCTTTCCTTTCCTTTCCTTTCCTTTTTCTTTCCTTTTTCTTTCCTTTTTCTTTTCTTTAGAACTTACATTTAAAACTTCTCAGGAAGGGAGTCAGTTATTTTGCCATTTGGTTTTGTGTGACTATAAATAGATCATATGTAGAGATCTGTTCTGCTAAGAATTATTACTTTTATTCTCTTGAGGACTTAGGTGGTTAAATTTATATATGTATATGTATAAATATAAAATTNACAAAGGATGTTAGAATCTACAGTAAATGATTTGGATAGTTCAGGCACCTCAGTCCGTGCCTTCAGATGCTGTAGACTTGCACAATTAGCAGTTGTTGAAGTGCCAGGTTAAGTATTCATATCGATGTCTTTCCTTCATTTCTAGAATATTCTGCATATTGTTTTTGTCATAGCAGACTTGGTGGGTACCATGTGCCTGATACAACCTGCTCCAATATATTTGCCTGGCTGGAGCTGCACCTCTTTTTTCATTTTCTTGTAAACACTGAGCTAGTGGTGGTTTTAATTTGTTCAGTCGTTGTAAGATCTGTGTTTTAGAACAACTGATTCTCTGTAGCCTGAGTTTAGCGACAGTCCTTTGTAAATAAAAAAAAAAGATTTCCAAGAGATCCGTCAGACAAGAAATGAAGGCTGTTCTTGTGTAATTATCTGGAATGTTTGTTTACAGGTTTTCATCACTGTGGAGATGTGATGTTCCTGTATGTTTTGTTGAGTGGTTTTTTGCTGGAGGACAAACAATGGATACAGGGATGCTGTTAAGGGAGAAATCAGGGATGGGAGATGCCACAGCAGTGATCTAATGTTCAAGGAAGTAATTTCAGATATAGAAGAGCAGCTTTTAATTACATATCCACGGTGCATCTTTCAGAATGCCATAGTATTCAGTGTACACTATGACCTGTGTTTTTTGTCATCATTTATGATAATTAAAGATATACTTCCTTCAATAAATATGTGGAGTTGGTTGTACCCTGGTGCTGAACAAAAATATCTTTGCTTTGTATGCTCAAGTTAAGAGAATTCTAATTGTGTATAAATGTTGACAGCAGAGAACTATGCTTGCATACATGGAAAATGTTGTGTCTTTCTGTGGGGAATGGTTAGGTAATCCCCACTGACACGAGAGTTGCCAGCAGAAAGAGCCTTACTCCAGGAAGGAGTGGCAGTACTGCATACAGATTTATACAGTTTTCAGCATTAAGTTTTGGTGAAAATAATAATCAATTCAAATCCTACTCTAGCTCAATTTATGTATGGTTTAATTTAATTATTGCATATCAATGAGAGTAGGAGTGGATCATTTCCACTATACTCCTGCAAGAATCCTACAGTTATATTTTTATAGCTTGTGATTGCTTCTTTAGTGCAGATATGAAAAGTTCAAGAAAATATCTTCTTTACCTTTGACACTCTTCAAATTCTTCCTCCATTAGAAATAGCGAATAACCTACTTATGCCTTCCATTTTAATTCAGGCTCTTATCAAAGAGAACATTCTCTCAGGAAGTTGTGAAGAATTCTTTCTGTAGTTATTGTTGTTCTTGCTATTTTTTTTTTTTTTTTCTGATATATAAAATTCTGCTTTAAAAAAATAGGGCATAAAGATGTTGGATGAAAAAAAAAAAAACACTCAAGCTGATAAATCAGGCATAATAGTTTACAGTTTTTACCTTCCAGACTTCTAGTGAAATTCATGGCACTGGCTAGGAGTTTATGTAAATTAACAGTTGATATTTAGTTGTTGTTTTCCTTTTTTAACTGCAACCAGTACAGTAAAAACATCTTGGGATATTGTAATCAGAGTAGTAAGTCTACAAAAGGCTTCAACTACTATTATTTTGTTTTAAATAGATCTACTATTCTACACAACATCTCATTTCTTTCAAATGAGAAGAAAATCTACCCTGTTTCCATCCTACCTATTGAAATGGCAACTCACAAGAGTTAACAAATATTCAAAGAATTTTTACCTAAGACTATAAAGTGACCTGGCAGTATGTTTCAGGGACAACTCAAAAAGGAATGGCAAGAAGAACGTGGGAATAATTTAACCGTGGAGAGGAGGTAGATGAACATGTTAACATGGCCAAATAAAACAAAACAAAAAGGCTGTCTGTTTAAACTTATTGTAAGATTTGACAAATAGAGGCAATCTCATGCCTATTTCAGACTGAATTTGGGGTGCATTAAAGATAGCATAGCCAGCCAGCCAGAGTAGTGATTCTTCCACTACATTTGGTACAGTTTCATATTGAATTTTGCACACACTTAAGCGTTCTACTGGGTTCTATGTAAAAAGGGTGTTGATATATTTGAAAGCATCCAGAGAAAGGTAACAAAGGCAGTAATAACACAGGAAGTTATGCTCTGTGAGGAGACGCTGAGTACACTTGGAGAATAGGGGGCTGAGAGGTGATGTCACTTAACTCTTCAACTCTCTGAAGAAGTGAAATGAAGGGATGCTCTCAGATCCACTCCCTGGGAATGTGTGGCAGAATGCAGGAGAATGGCATATAGTTCTTCTGGGGAGGCCCATACAGGATATTAAGTAAACGTTTTTTACCATAAATGTGGTCAAACACTGAAACAGGCATCCTAGAGACATGGTGGATGCCCCATGCCTGCCAATGTTCAAGAGGAATTTGAACAATACCCTTATTAACATGCTTTAAGTTCTAGTTAGCCTCCAAGTGGTCAGGAAGTTGGACTTAATACTCTTTGTAGATCTTTTTTAACTGAACTACTCTGAATTCTTTTTAGAGTAAACAGTTTATATTTAATATTCTATTGTACTATTTCCTTCTAACTCCTAAAACTGTTTGAACACAAATTTTGCCATAAATCAAAGATCAAGAACATAGACATCCAGTTCTTAGGAATGAAACAGCAAGACAGATGTCATCAGATATCCATGGATGTGATCAGTGAACTAAACTGTGTATCTCCACTATCTGGAAAACTAAAGTTTTCTTAGGTGTTATAGAGGAACTGCTAGGTCACAACTTGAACTGGTGACTAAGCACCTGGTGAAGGTACGTGGCTGGCCCAGGGAGCACAAGTAAATTGTTTTCACCTGTGTTTCCCATGTGACCAGAAGAGGTGGAGCCATTCTGAGCTCATGTAAGGACCTGCCACTGAGGAGAGAGCTTCTCTTGGACCTAGGCTGCTTCCAGTGAAGCAATGCTGTACAACTAGAGATCCCCTTAGACATTTGGGTGAGTTTGACTTTTTTTTGCTGTATATGACTTCTGGTGTACCTGTGAATATTTTACATGATATTCCTAAGAACCTGTCAGAACCAATTTTACTTCCTTGTGAGCAGAGCAGGTATGGGTTTTTGGAGCATGCACATACTGGATTAAAGACTGATTGTAAACCCTCTCTTACCAAATGACCCGGAAGAAGAATCATTTCAAATAGGACCCTCAGTAATAACAAGCCTTTGAACTAGTCTGGGCAAAATACAGAAAGTATGTTCAGGCAAAGAATGACTCCACCTGGAGCATCTTTTAGAAAGCACCAGGGGAGGTTCAAGGTCTATCCTTAGGGGTTTGGAGTAAAGAGTACAGAGGATCTGAGACCTTTTCCTCTTTATTTGCAAGAAGAGATATTGCAACATATGAACTGTTGGGTCTGAACTGCTCTGAAGTGGATGGCACTATGCAACAGTTCCTTTTGGTATCCTTATTTCTTGTGCTGGACATCCAAAGCAAGATTACCTTTCACACATTGTGCAATGGATTATGTGTTGCACTGAGCATGCAATGGGCTTCAATTAAGAAACCCCAGTCCTGCAGGAATCTTGGAAGTGATCATGGACTGGCCCAAAAACAAATATTTCAGAATATCACTGGAGGAAGAGGTGGCGTGTGCTGATGAGGCCCTGTTGTGCAATTGACTACTAGAAAATGAGAAACAATATGCTTTGCTCACAGGTGAGTCATGTTGTTATGTGGGAAAGCATCAGATGTGGAGGGCTTCTGTATGGAGTCATGCAAAATGAATTGCAGAAGCTATTGAAGGAGAAAGTGGATTGATTCAGTCACCTGATTTTAAATATTCCTGAATGAGAGAAGCAACCAGTGCTTTATCTCCATGCTGATTCATGGATGGCTTATATAGTGTAGATAATCCAGCTTCTTTGTATTTACCATTAAGAAGTCAGGAACAACTATAATCACTTTAATCACAAGCAGCACGTTAGCATAAACTAATTTATTAGTGAATCTTCACCTGATTAACATGTATCACCCTTGTCCGATCTATTATGCTACATATAAATTCTGTGTTCTAGGATCAGAATCAGCAGCTGAGTCCTCACAATTAATATCATGAAGTGCCCGATAGGCAGTGTGTGCTAAAATGAGGCTATAGCCTTCTGCTTTTTTCTTGAATTTGGACACTTTTTCGAGTATGTGTAATACAACTACTGGAAGTAAAGTGAAATGGAATATATCCTTTTATAAGTTAATTTATTATATGTGCACACAGTTCTAAATTTCTGCCAGCTTGGCATATGCAGTGATTAAACATAAATACCTTGCTATCTTGGAAACGTACTTAGCCTTTTAGAAACAATGTGTCCCATCAATCTGTTCATTTTTCTCTTTCTTTAGTTCCTTCTGTGTGAACTTTTGGTGTGGCTAAAATCATATTCATTATACTTAGCTGGATCAGATCCACCCAAGGACACTGAGGGAGTTGGTAGAAGTGATTTCCAAGCAGCTTTCCATCCTTTATAAGCAGTTCTTGTCAACCAGAAAGGTCCTGGATGACTGGAGACTTGCTAATGTGAGTCCCAGAGTCAGAAGGAGGATCTAGGGAACTACAGGCCTGACCTCAGTATTGGAGAAGGTTGTGGAGCAGATTGTCTTGAGTGTGATCACACAGCATGTGTGAGGTAGCTTGGGGATTGTGCACAGCCAGCATGGGTTCATGAAAGTCAGATCCTGCTTGACCAGCCTGTTCTTTTATGACTAGATGACCTACCTAGTGGATGAGGGTAAGGCTATGGATGTTGTCTACCTACACTTTAGTAAAGACTTTGTCTCCCCCAGTATCCTCCTGGAGAAGCTGATAACCTGTGGCTTGAACAGATACACTCTTTGCTGGCTAAAAAGAATAGCTGAAAGGCTGGGCCTGGTGGTGAAGTGAATTAGATCTAGCTGGTGCTTTGTCACTAGTGATATTCCTCAGGTATTAGTATTAGAGCCAGTTCTGCTTAGTATCTTCACTGATGAACTGGACAAGGAGTTTGAGTGCACCCTCAGTGAGTTTGCAGATGATGCCTTGTTGGGAGGATGTGTTGATCTGCCTGAGAGTAGGAAGGCCCCACAGAGGGATCTGGACAGGCTGGAACAATGGGCTGAGGCCCCCCCTCATATAGGGTTAAACAAGACCAATTTCTGAGTCCTGCACTTCACTTCATTCACAGCAACCCTGTGTAACACGACAGACTTGGAGCAGTGTGGGTGGAAGGCTGTGAAATGGAAAAGCAGTGTGCCCAGGTGGCCAAGAAGACCAATGGTATCCTTGCTTGTATCAGAAATATTAACAGTCAGCAGAAGCAGAGAGGAGATCCAGTCTCTGTACTGGGCAATTGTGAGGCCCCACCTTGAGTACCATATTCAGTTCTGGATCCCTCGCTATGAGAAAGAATTTAATTTCTGACTTTTCTGACTTTGTATAAGCAAATTAATGTTTTTATTCCTATTTATCTACAGAAGAACTTACCTAATCCACTCACAATGTCATGTTTATACTGGAATGACATGGAAAAAATAAATCTTTAGGTCTCCCCTAAGAATTTCAATTTAGTTAATTGTATTTCAAGGAATAATATTTTTAAAGTCACTTTTTTTTTTACTTGTTCATAAAACTTTTTATTACACATATTCCTGTCCACTTCCATTTGAAGTCTGAATGCAATTTTTTTTCAAAAGCATATCTGTAAACTGCGTCAGTGCTACTCCTGATCTCTTGTTCTAGGTGACAAAACTCAGCATATGAAGTAGTTTTCTGTTTGAAATACAGATCACCAATTTCACAGATTACTGGGTTACCTAAAGGAGCTATTAATACTTCACCAAATTAGATGGCTCATATTTAAAAAAAAAAAAAAGCATAAAATTTGCATATGAATAAAAACAATGTAGAATTCATGTAAAGGAACAGAAGGAACCAGCCATCTACTAAGTTGAGATAAAATGAAATACAAATGCATGAATGTCAATTCCTTGCACTACTGTGCCTAAGGATTTTTATGAAGTGCTTCTCAAACAATAAGCTGTTGCATGTAATTTCTAACTGGAGTGTTGAGGGCAATTACATTTTAGGATGTGTGGAAGGAGATTACCATATGATGAACTAAGATTTCTTCTTGGGTTACTGCCACCTTTCAAAATTTAGCAAAAAGATTTTCACCTACTTATGAGCTCTCAGTTCTAGTTTTGTCCTGTAGTTTAGTATCAGATACATGGGAGCTTGCTCAGGAACTAAAAGGCCTGTAAGAATGATTAAAGATATTTTTGGTGTTTTTTTTTTTTTTCCATTGGATCTGTGATGTGAGTACTGATGGAATTCAGAAGTGGGTCTTAATTCACCTTATGTTAAATTGGCATCTAAGATTTAAGTTGGCAAGTCATATGTTTATGGTATCTCATAAAATTAATACCTAATTTATGAGCTGAATGAAGTGTTTATTTCTCTTAATTTTTCCCAAGTGATTAAATTGGGGACTAGTGAGATGACAGCAGCATCCATAAATTAATGGCTGCGAAGCTGATATACATGACTTCTGTTTTGCTTTTAGTTTGTCTTATATGCTTAGGAGAAGAGATAATAAAGCTGCTGACTGACGGAAGAGGGTACAGCGTGGTTACTTACTGGCTTTCTAGATTTGATCCTTACATCTGGGGAAGAGCAACAGTCTCCTTTTATGTAGAGATATAATGCTCTGCTTTTTCAATTTCACCTCCTTAGATACCTGGTAATTCAATTTTACTTTGTTATTTAATAAAGAATGTCAGTGGCCTCCAGAGATATCTGCAAGTGATACATGTCCAACTCTAGAGGAAATGTTATCTGGCTCTAGAATAGAATTCACTAAGTATATGAATGAAGTTTTCACATAATCGGTTAATTTTCAGGTTAAAAAGGAACCATTTAGGAGAGGCATGGAAAACATACATAATGAAATCAGCATCTACTGTCTGTATTATGTCTGTTTTGAAATATTTTATGCAAAATATGCCTGTTTTGCTGTGGTTTATAGGGCTAGAAATTTGAGATTCAACCAATAAAAATTTAAAACCTATATTCTTCTGAAATGAATAGGATGTAAGGTACCCTTTCATTGTTCATCAAATTCACACTTCTTTCTTCCAACTTAATATCATACAGAGATACTTATCCTTGCATTATCATATGTAATGCTCCTTGAGCATCTTCCCAGTTGCTTTTTCTATGAAACATTACAACTAATGTATTAAACTTCTAACTGTTGATTATGGGCAGTGTTACGATGTGTCCCTTTGGATTGTTTTTATAGTATTTTAATGCGTGTACAAATTATCTGTGCAGAGAACATCTGTGGCTATCTACTTGCCTGTGAGGGTAAATTCCATCTTATAACTTGAAGTAGCATGAGAAACTACAGGATTAATGTATTTATGGTCTTTCTTCCCCTTTCCAGCTAATTTCCTGTTTTTCTTATTTGTTCTTACTCTTGCTGTTTTTCCATTCCCTTACACTCAGAAAAAAGCAAAGAAACATTGCAGTTGGAAAAGTCTTGCAGGTAATTTATTTTAATTTGATATTATGGGAACAGATATTGTGCACCAAAAACTTTCACTTGTTGGGGTGTGTGATCTGGAGTTACTTGTGGCTGTGAAATGGTTTCATGCAGTTACTCAATGGGAGTTAAACTGTGCTCATATCAGCAGAGAAACTAACACATTCAGCATAGAAATGTTCTCTCGCTCTTCCTTGGAGAAGGATAGACAATTATACAAGGCAACTGTGGTTAGTTGCATTTTGGAAGACAGGTTTGTCTACATGAAACCCAATCCTAACATACTCTGTCTACACAGAATTTATGAAGATGAACACCAGGGAGAATTTGGTGTGTATGGGCTGTAATGCACTTCTGGCTTTATGCAAGAAACTGGATAATGAGGAGCAAAAATCTTGGATTAGTTTAGAACAGAAGCAGTGTTCTACACCCATTTGGTATTTACACAAGTGTAATGTTTCCAAGTTTGACAGTTCAAATGAAAAAAATCTCTAAAGTGCTTTGGCTATCAAAAGTAGTCGGAATAACTTTGATCAGAAAGAAATATGAGTTCAGGTAGTGTTCCTGACTCATGCTGAAGGCTACTCCTTCATCAATACAACTACAAATGAGTTATCTTTCAAGTTAGGCCAAATAATCATTAGTACTGAAACAGGCAACTATATCTTATTGGTTTCTTCTGTGCTGTTCTGTAGATCCAATTATCTACTTAGGCTTGATTTCAGTTTTATAGTGGGGAACATATGAAGAGCTAGTCCCATTTCCTTTTAGGTATAGGTTTCATACATTAAAAAGCTAAGCAGATTGTTAGCTTGATTTCTGGAGAAGAGAAAGAATGGGGAATAACAGTGTAGCATATAACAAAGAGTAAATAGTTTTTTTTCCCTGTAGCAGAATACTATGAAACAGTCTTTGTTTAGACAAAGTTATTGCAGCTAATAGGGTAAACACTCCATTTTATTTTTCTCAGTAGATCAAATGCATACAAGCTGTGGAAATAATAAAATGGTATTGTTTTTATCTTGAGAAACACTTAAAGCACTGAATTTAAAAGATGCAAGGAATATAGGCCTCATTTTTACTGTACTTAATGATAGCTTATCTCAAAAGCAAAAGAATAACCTATTATCTTCTAAGATTTATACTTGGAGCAAGCACATCTGGCCTTTTTAAATAGGGAAAGTACTGTACTCAAAAGGATGTAAAACTGATTTTTTTTTTCAGTCTGATGTATCTCATCCGTCTTTCAAAGCTGTAAGTTAATTTTCCTGAGATGAAGGTCATTGATGGTGAGAGATGAAGGGAACCACAGGTGACAAAGAGTTAGGCAGAACATAGAGCTATTTAAACATCCAAAGGTTTTGATGAAGATGAAAGCACTAGCTGAGGTCTTCTACAGCTGTTTTTAGTTTCTCCTTTTATCTTGTAGTTCTTCTCATAGATGAGAACAACACTAGAGATAAAGAGGATGGCGTGGAAAAACAGCAAAGGAAAATGGGTCTGATGTTCTGCGCTAGCAATACAACACATGATTCCCTGTGCACTGACCTCTCCAGGGAAAAGGGGATCAGACGAGATCTCATCCCAGAAGTGAGAGAGGGATTTCTGTGAAATGCCAAAAGTTTTTTAATAGTGGGAGCTAAAACATTTGGGGGATAGGTGGTGGAACCAGCTACTTAAATTCCACGATGTGTGTACAGCAAAGCCTTTTGTCTTGAGTAATCTTAGTTAAATAGATGTAGTAGGAGTTAAAAAAGTCCATGATTTCACTTTCCATTTACTTTCTGGCAATTGAAATGGTTTTGTTTTACCTTGATTGACTGATAAGTGGTTCAGAGCCAATCATTACAAACCAGTGTTGGTGACATTTGGAAGAGTTTTCTTTCTGTCAAATGTGTTTCTGGAATAGAAAATGGATTAGCAACTATGGCTGAGATTCAGTAAGGTTGTTTTTTTATTTTTATTTTTTTTATTTTTGTCTTATAATAATATATCTGAAAGATACAACAACCTGGCACATCAACGTATCTGGATGCATACTTCCTTCCTATCAGTTCAGTGATCACCTTACTATTAAGTGTTTTCAACTGCCACTTCATGAAGATGATCAGAGTGCAACTTTATCTGTAGTTACATTGAAGTATTAAAGTGAAGTGGTAATTCAAAAGGGAAGTAGCAGAATGTAGATATGTGGAAACAGTAATTTCTGAACCCTGCTAAACTGCAGTTGGAACAACACTGAAGCATTACTTCAGCCAGTGTCTTTGGATTTTTTTCACCTTTAGTTAGCCCTAAATATTGCTGAAAGGATTTGAGGAGATACTATTGATTTATTTTTCTCTACAGTCTTCCAAAAGGTTTGGAGCTTGTCCTACTTCAAATGAAACTCTTTTGGCCTGGAAGTTTGCTATGCTTATGTGGAAACAGTGTATCTAGACAAAAATCAGTTTAGCAAACATATCACTTTTTACCTACCCTTGCTCACCGAATACAAAGTAATTGCACATTTCTGTGTATTCCTGCTGGTATCAGTGGGAAGTCGTGAGTCACCTCATCTTGTTTCTTCAGACATATTTGCATTTCATTTTCTAATCAGGGTTGCTAGCTTGAAATTTGAGCAGGAAAAATGGACACGTGTTTTGATGCTGGAATAATTTTGCTCTCAAATTCAAACAAGACCTCTTGAGTAAGTGCATGAAAACACATTCATGGCCTAATCAGCACCAGGTTGACCAGACTGACCTTGCCCTTGTTCATTGATGAGTTCCTTGATTATCAGGAACTAATGTAATGAATAATGTAGAATCTTTTAAGACCAGCATGTACCTTAATATTTGTAATACATGGAAATTGAACAGGGACAGTGACCTAGCCTAGATGTAGACTAGTGTGATGCTTTGGAGAATTTTTTCATGGTTGGTGGATTGTAAAATAGAATTACTTGTTTTTTAGGGAACCATAACTCTGGCTGTAATTCAACGTGTTCTGGAATTTGTGCGCCTCTTAGATCCCTTTTTAATGAGATGCTTTTTATTTTTTTTCCTTTAAGATTTTAAAATAGCTTTTCATTACTTAACCTTCTAGAAAGTGAGATCATCAGCAGAAGTTTTCATCAGTGAATTTATATGACTATTCAAGACTAACATCACTGTGTTCTAAAAAAGTGCTACCAAGCTTATGCATTTTGATTTCTCCTGTGCTTCTTCCAACCTCTCAATTTTATACATCTGATTATTATACACTGTAAATGAATAAGAAGTTTAAAACTTGTGCAGCTGTGGTGCACAACTGTATCAAGTGGTAGATTGCCTTTTTAATGCAATTAAAGCAGAAGAATCCTAATTGGGATGTATGGCGTAGAAGCTAACAATGTATTTTACTTTGCTGTTCCTACTTCTTTTCTGTACAAATATGAAAAGAGAATTTAGGAGAGAAAAGTAATCCAGAGGTGGAAGAAAACATTCAGAAGTTTAATGTGAAAATGTATGGTACTACTTCTATTATTTCATTTTTTATCAGATTTACTGAATGTCAAAATCACTGGTTTGTGACTTTTAACTTTTAATTCATGTGACTGTATTGCATGTTGGGTTTTCTACCATTTTTTAAAGACTGTGCGCAGTCTTTTAAGAAATGTAGTTGGTTTTCTGTAGCACATGAGGTTACTGTGCATAATCGCTTCCTATGGAGGAACAGCTTGAAGACCCTGCTCTGAAAATAATTTAATCACTGGAAGATCTGTGAGCCTAGTTGTGAGAGGTAGGGGCTGTGCTTCCATGCCTTTATTCGTGGTTTAAGTGAATTTCACTCTTTTTACTCATTTCTAATGTGAGGACTAGTCTGCAGCCCAGAAGGCCGACTATATCTTGGGTTGCTTATTAAGAGGAGCATGACCAGCAGATCAAGGGAGGTGATTCTGCCCCTCTGCTCTTGTGAAACCCTACCTGAAGTACTGTCCCCAGCACAAGGAGAACATCAAGCTATTGGAGCAGGTCTAGACTAGGGCCATGAAGGTGATCAGAAGGACAGAGCATCTCCCCTATGAAGACAGGCTGAGAGAGCTGGGGCACTTCAGAGAAGAGAAGGCTCTTTGGGGAACTTTACATGGGCCTTCCAGTACCTGAAAGGGGCCTGCAGGAGACCTGGGGAGGGACTTTTTAGAAGGGCATGCATCAATAGGATGCGGGGAAGTGGTTTTCAAGTGGAGAAGGATAGGTTTAGACTAGATATTAGGAAGAAATTATTTTACTGTGAGGGTGGTGAGGCACAGGAACAGGTTGCCCAGAAGAGGTTATGGATGTCCCCTCCCTGGAAGCATTCAAAGCCAGGCTAGATGGGACTTTGACCAACTTGGTCTTGGGGGATGTGTCCCTGCCTATAGCGGGGGTTGGAACTAGGTGTTCTTAAAGGTCTCTTTCAACCCAAACCATTCTATGATTCTATGACTACTCTCAGATCAGAAAATGCCTGGGACAAGGTATTGCTTTATTGTTTAGTTAAAGATTATGTACAGAGATAAAAGATTCAGTATTTCATTGGTGCTGAAAGGTAGGTCACTATAAAGTAACTCCTTTATCAAGGCAGATTATACAGACTTTGTAAATCTGGGAAATGGGAAAGAAATAGAAAATATATCCAAGGACATGTTTACTTTGTCAATTTTAACAAATTATTCCTGTTGCTCATCCATGGAGTAGCATTGGTTGGAGTTCCGATATGAAAATGGAGTGTACAGAGACCAATCAATTGTCCATTCTGGTTGCTTTTTTTTACAAAAAAGGTTCTCATTTTCAGGTACACATCTTAAATACAGATGTGTTTCCCAGTATTTCATGATCTGAAGATGTTTACTCACTATCTGATGTCATGTTGCAAGGGACTTTATGCTCTACTTAGTCTTAGAAATGATTTGCATTAATGAGTGTACACTGTTAGGACTGTATGCACCTCTTTGACACACTTTCAAATTATTTCACTTCTGCAGGAAATAGAGGATTTTTGTCTGGAAATACAAAGATTTATATCTTAGTTTAACTTTCTTTGTGGGGACCCTTAAAATAGCAAGCAACAGTTTGGATAGATGTAACTTTTTACTCCTTTTTCCCCTGCTTTAGTCACTGTAGTGCTGTTGCAACATTTCTTAATTGATATTAAAAGTGAGAATTCAGAAAAGGAGCTTTTCTTTTTAATTTTATTGAAGGGATTAATCTGAAGATTAGACTTCATTGTGTTATATGTTTAATACTTAGTTTTAAAGCAAAATGCTTTAGAAGCACAGTTGTTGAAAGATACATATTTCTACTCAGTTTATGTCCTGTATTCAGTTATTAGTACAAAGGCTTTAAAATGTTTATTATTTAATGTTGATGTCTGTGGAATATTTTATGTCAAATCATGCAGCCAGGTGTGAAGTAGAAATAAAGGATATTTTTTACATTGTCAAAAATAAATAAGAGGATACATTCAAACAACAACAAAAGTATCTTTCCAATCACTGTTTATATAACGCACTGCAGATCTGTCTAAAAGTCAAATTACCACTGTAAGAAAATGCATTCCAACTGGAGGAAGATAGACCTTCTAACATGTTTTTTCTCCGTTGTACAGTTATCTGTGTACTGTTGTTCAAGTATGTTTTGCCAGTATTATATTTCTTTTGTCTAATCTTATCCCTTTGATGACGAGTGATCTCTAACATAAATATAAGCCAATGGATAGTTCAAGGAAACAACAGGTTTTTAGAACAGTGTCAGGCTGGGATTTTGAATAAGGCATTTGGAAAAATAATTAATAAAACTTTATTGTGAATATGGTCTTATTCCTGTGTCTTTTACTATGAAAAGGTCCGTATCGGAGTGAAAAAGATTGTTAATAGAAGTTGCCATCTTCAAAAAATCCCATCAGTATGTCTCATTTTCTAGTACTTTACTGTTAATGTTAAATAAATAAAATATATTGAGTTACTATTCATATTGGTTTAAGGATAAGAAGAAATTTCTGTAATGATATCTAGTAAGTGAAACAATTCTGAGCGTTCTGCTACTAATCTACTTGACAAGTAGTAATAAATCACCCTTATTTCTAATCTAAAATGTACTTTAAAACACTAGGAGACTCCTGGATTTACTGTTAAATTTTTGTACAGATATGACTTCATATTTCAAGTCATAAAATATAAAAATATTGTCATTTTTCAGTTAATTTAGCTATATTAAAATTAAAAAAAAAACAGGCTAGAGATTTCTGTGTTAATTTAAAATAATAGAAAGTAACAGTAAAAGTAGCGTTCCTTTTTTTTTCATCTTTTTGTTATAACAGTTTGTGGACCCCTGACTAAAAATCTTATTTCTTACCTTACCACAAAAGGAAGAAATTATATATAAAAGAAAAAGCAGAAACTGATCATGAAGAAAAAGGAGTCATACCTTGTAAAGGACATAATTCTCACTCTCCATCTTTTGTCCATCTTAACTGGAGTCTAATCATTCCTCTACTGTATTCATGGAATCATTGAATCATACAATCAGAATAGCATGAGATGGATGAGACCTCAAAGATCATCTAGTTTTTATCTCCCCTGTCAGAGGCGGAATTGCCATCCACTAAATCAGGTACTAGGTCAGGTTGCCCTAGGACCCATCCAAACCTAAACCTAAACACATGTAAAGATGGAGCATCCACTGATTCTCTGGGAAACCTGTTCCAGTGTCTCACTACTCTGAGTAAAAGATTTCCCCCTAACTTCTAATCCTAATCTCCCCTCTTTTACTCCAAATCCATTCCCCTTTGTTCTATCTATAGCCACATATATAAAAAGTTGATTTCCCTTTTGTTTATAAGCTTCCTTTAAGTATTAGCAGGCTGAAATGAGATTTCCCTGGAGCCTTCCCCTCTTTAGACTGAACAAGCCCAGTTCCCTCAGCTTGTCTTTGTAGAAGAGATGCTTTAGCCCTCTGATTATCTTAATCATCTTCCTCTGGGCCTGCTCCAATAACTTCCCATCTTTCCTGAGATGGGGACCCCAGATCTAGATGTGATTCTTACAAGGTAAGAGTAGAGAGGAACAAACAGAAGGGAAACCTTTATGTTATGTTTCAGAGCAGTTATGCTGGTGCCTCTGTGGCTGTGAAGCCAGCTCGATCTGCGAGTCTGTAGGCTGGCCCATCTTGGTTAAGGCCATGGCCAACCAGGGCAGAGCTGAGGGAGAGGGGCACCAGCCCTGACTGCAGCTTTCCCAGGCCTTGGGGCTGACATGAGGCTTGACCCTAGGAAAAGCCTTAGGGAAAAGGGCAGTAGGACAAAAGTAGGACACATTTCTTACTAGAGATCATGGTGAAGAACAGATGTTCTGGTCAGTTTATCAGGCAAATTAATAGCCTATTTTCTATGATCCATGTATGGAGAGTATCTAGTTTTGTCTCATACTCTTATATGGAAAGCATAGACACATTTGTATCTTGAGTATTCTTTCCACTTGCAATTACTTCACAGCACATCTGGCATTGAACTGAGTGAGAAATAACCCACACCAACCAGAACCCCAAATGCTGAAAAAAAACAACATGATTTGGAAACATGAAATGAACAGGTGAACTCTGTCCTGTTAGAAGTCAAGTTGTATTTTCCTTCAGTGCTACTATTTTCAGCTAACAGTTTAACATAAGATAGTCACACTGAAGAACTGTGAAGTTGCTTTGGAGCCAAAGCATTTTCTTTCTTGAGGGTGGTTTAGGGATGTATGTATTTTGTTTGCCATTTTTCCCAGTGATTTTAGAAATGTTTCTGTCTTGTAATTACTGGATCTAGCCACGGGATATTTGAAAATAAATAAATAAAAACATGAATTCTGCAAGAAACAGAGGTTTTCTTGAAACCAGTTCAAATTTGCCAGTCCTTCAGCTCATGTGCCAATTTAATCTGTTGTATTCAGTAAATTAGGGAAGATTAGTATTTTTTGACTGTTTCACAAATAACTAAGACAATTCAATTACTCCTGCAGACTTTTCAGTTCCTTCTGTCTAGTAATAGGAAGTTAAATCTACTACCTAACCATCCTCAAGAGATGTATACAAAGGTACCCCAGGCAGTTACATTTTCAGGATTTACTTTTTCATTCATGGTTATTTTTACCAGGGGTGATTTTTTCTTTTTAATGTTTCCTTGTGCAAACATTTGAAAGAAAACAGACTTCTGAACTCCTCAAGACTTAATAGTCATGATAGAAATCAAACTCTGAATAATGAGTGAGTTCAAGACTGAATTCCTTAGAAGGGGAGCTACTACAGTGGCTGACTTTAACTTGATGTTAGCTAAGAATTTGACATCACTGGTATCTAGTTAGTGACACTGAAAATGGTAAAAGACAATCTGCACACTGTCCTGAAGTTATGTGTACCAACTCTTGCAGTAATTCCTCATGCACACAGATTACTGAGTTAAACCTGTGTTCTTTAATTTCACAAGTCTTGAAATGTGATTTATAGAGCAAAGTCCTATTGTGCAGTTAGAACAGAAAATAATGAAGAAAATATGTAAGAATATTTCCCTGGAGCCTTCCCCTCTTTAGACTGAACAAGCCCAGTTCCCTCAGCTTGTCTTTGTAGAAGAGATGCTTTAGCCCTCTGATTATCTTAATCATCTTCATACAATATGTAAGAATATTCATACAATATGTAAGAATACAATTCATACAAATATATAAGAATATTTTCTCCCTTTGACCATTTATTTGCTACTAGTGTGACCAAACTCTGAGAAATCACATTGGTTAGTTGCTGTGCTTGGAAACCTCAGTTCTGCTTATTCTTGTAAATGCTTTTTTGAGTCCTTTAGAAACCCCTAGAAAGGTGTGCAAAATAGCATCAGTAGTTCATTCAAAAGAAAAAATAAAAATAATTAATGGTAACATAACCCTCATAATTTTAATAAAGATAAACAGAATTTATGGCTTGGTTATTTTCATGTGGAAAAATTGGCCAGTAACTATATCTGAGCAGATGCAAAGATGTATGTTCTTCCTACTGTACCATCTGCTAGACAAATGTGAGCAGACCCACACTTTGTTTTGGGTCCTTGCTCCGTTAGCTGCTGTTCTATCCATCAGAGGGAGTGCTGAGTTGGGGCAGTTCAAGGAGATCCACTACCAGCTGGGAAGCTGTAGTAAAAAAGTTTTAAAGCGTGAGAAGCTCACTTTAATACCTTGTATTAAACTAGACTAGAGGACAGGTCTCCAGCTGAGAAAATGTAATCAACTCATTCATAATATCTGTCTTCAGTGAAAAGGCTCCAGATAAAAAATGAGTTTCAGTGTGCTGATCTGCTATTCCTAGTTATTAGTTGAGATGTTCTTGTTTTATGTCCTTGTACACTGATTTAGGACAATTAAGGTAACATTTTCTTTGGTAGAGCCACTCTGCAGTAAAGCTATCTTCATTAATAATGACGAGCAATGAGGTGCTCATCTATATGTTGTGATCCTTCAGTTTACCAACTGTTTCAATAATTAAAAATTTGTCTTTTATTTCATTTTGAAACTATCTAGAAAAAAGAAGCTGCAAAATCTTAGGTATTTCTCTATGAGTTCCAACATTGTGTTGAATATTTAACTCATAGTGAGTGAATGAGATCCCTCAAAAGTTTGAATTTCCAGTGATTTCTTACTCACTGTGCTGTGGAAAATATATATACCATTTGCTAGACAAAAATGTCTTTTCTTAGTTGCTCAACCAAATGAGTTATCTGTATATTGTTTCATGTATTACATGTATTGCATTCATTTAACAAAGTGAGTGCTATCTAAAATTCGTTTCTTCTTTGCCTTATTCTAAATAAATATGTCTGGTTTTTAATATATTACTTCTAGTAACGCCCTGAGGTTCTAAACTGGAATCAAGACATATTTGTTCCAGTCTAGGCAAGATATAATTACAGCAAGCAGTAATATCCAAACAACAGAGTAGTGCCCCAGATGTTGCACAGGAAGCCAGCTGTCTTCCCACTCAATCAGGAAATCAGTACCTTAGCCCTTCTCATATATATGTAGTACTGCCTGTTCCTAGTTGTCATACCCAGCAGTTTTTTTTCTGTTGCCTGTATCACTGTATTTTGGTGAAATTAACCTAGGAACTCCCTTTTTCTCTTTGTCTAATCTGAGAAGTTTATACGCATTTTACAGAGACAGTCTACTGGTGTTTGTAATCTGATGATGCCTGGTTGTTTTGTTTCTGACCATAGAGAAAAGTTACAAGCATTTGCAAAATACTAGTTGGAGTGCTTAAATTAATTAATAACTGTGATCGTGTTTATTTGTCAGTATTATCTTCATTTGTTCACCCACTTACTGAACAGTGCAATATTAGACGTTCTCTTTTGATTCTAGCAAGTATGCTGTTCCCTTTAACTTATTCCATTATAAGTTACTGAAGATGTAAGTACAGAAAGAAAAAGAAGAAAAGGTTTCTTGAAAGACTTTTTTCAATGGTAAAAAATTTCTGAGGGACAGGAAAGATGAGAGTTTTGTTTGTCACTTTAATCACCATTCCACTAAGCTGTTATTTTGATCATTTGAGTATTCTGTGTACATGTTGAATGCTTTCTGAGCTTTTGGGGGTGTTCTCTGAACGAATAATGAGATATTAAACTGATCATGCACCTCAGGAGCCATGTTGCCTCATAATGTAATGTCTCTGAGAAACATAAAGCAAAGAATAGCCTATTTAAAAAGTGGGGGTGGGGAAGAGTTTTACTTTCTAAGAGAAAAGTGGTAATGATTATTTTTTTTCTCCACAAAAAGAAAGCTAATAGTTACAGGGAGGCCTCAAAGGGGTCAGTGATTTAATGTGAGCAACTTATATCTGAGAAATACAAATTAAATTCCTAAATTTTAATGGACCATGAATTCTTCCCTTGAATTTTAGGAATCTAGAAAGATGAAGTTGTATAGAAAGCTTCACATTGATTATTCTTTGAGAAAGAAACTGTTTTTCCTTTCCCTCGACCTTTTTTTTTCCTCTTTTCTTTTTTTGTCCTAAATTAACCTGCATGAAAACTAAGGACTCCTGGTTCTACGTAATTCCAAAATATAAACTACAAAACAAATGCTTAGAAACAGACTAATGACTTGAATATTAAATTCCAAAATAAATGTTTTTGTATATGATGATTTTGTTAACATTCACTTAAAATGACCTGAATAATTTATAGGTGCTTTTCTGCAATGTATTCAGATATACCCATGATAAAACCTTAATGTCATAACTGGAATTGGTAGTAGGAGCAAAAATGTCTCTCTCATATTTTATATATAGTATGTTATAAAAAAAATGAGATCTTCATAGAGATGGTTATATATTATGTCTTATGTAACGCAAACAATGGATGACAGAAGTGAAAATGGCAAATAAGGATAAGGACAGTAAGAGTTTTAGTATATTTAGGAAAAATAACACAGTTTTTTCCTTAGCTTGCTAAAAAGAAAGAACAGTGATTCAGAAGCTGAGTGTTTAACATAGCTCTAATTTACTTCCTGGGGAAAGGATCTTGATGGTGTTTTTACATCTCCAAGTTGAGAGTACCTTCTAATTCAAGAATATCAAGAGGAGATATCAAAGAATAAATATTCCAAATATACATTCGAGGCAACTGATAAACAGGACTTAAATGCAAAAGAACTATGTGGATTCAAGGGGGTGAAATCATATGTAGCTGCCACCTTATGTTTTACACTACTGGTGAGGAGCTCACAATAAGGCCAAAAGCTCCATCAAGCTAGAGAACAATTGTTCCAAGAAACTGCTGTTAAGATTTCTGGTTATTGCTGATGTGTGTTAACACAAGTTACAAGGAAATATTACGGTTTGATGATGGCTTTTTTTTGTTTGTTTTGTGAAATTATTTTTGATATTATCATAAAGCTTTATGTAGCTTAGAAAAAAAAGGAAGCAGCGCTTCAAATCCTGCACCTTTCTCTCAATCAAACTGCAAAGTCAAAGAGTGGGCCTGCAAGCCACTGTGGAAAGCATGAATAAAATTGTATGTGTTATTCAGTATATATATGTGTGTTTGTGTGTGTATACACATACACTTCTTAAAAGTACCCAAACAAACAGAACAACAGAAACATCGGACTTTTAAAATATCATAGACGCTGACTTCAGCTGTGATCACATTCACTATTCAACTCATTTTTTTCCTAATGCAATACATGAAGAACTGCCAAGGACTGAATGGACAGATACTACTCAGAAAACTAAGTCTTTTAATACTATTCAATTATACACAGTTTTTTGTACATTTTTTAATATAAAATAATACAAGTAGCAGATAAAAACAGAGTTTTAATATTATATCTTATAGCATGAAGTCAATATTCAAATTCAAGTTAGTATTCTTAGCTCAAATATGGGGAGAAAATACCTTGACAAATATAATAAAATTACCTTCTGGATAAAGCACTGGCATTAAAACTCAGTTCCTCAGAATAAAGTGAATTTTAAAAAAGAACAGTCTACATTTCAATTTAATAACAGTAATAATGTTATGTATGTTGCACCAAAAGTAATGTCTTCTATTTATTTCCATGGAAACTACAACTGCTACAAAGAACATGAGAGCATTCTCATCTACAGAATTCTCTTCTACAGAACACTATTTTTTCTGCGTAGTTGCCACCATTAGTTAGGTAGTTTTGCCAGCAATGCAACATGCCACACTCATAACAGTACAAGAGGAGTTCTCCTTTCTGGTGAAGAGCAAATTGGCACTCAATGTCTCAATCAAAGGCTAGCTGAAAGTTTCTTAAAAACTGTGCTGTTGCTTTGAGCTTCCACACATTAATTTGTACCAGTATGTGAAGAGGGATTATGTTTTTTCTTCCTTTCACATGCTTCTGCCCTAAAATTATAAAATATGTGATATATTGGAACTTAAATAGAAATTATCTTGCATAGTTTATGTATAAATCATACCATTATGAAAAACGAAGCAAGATGAGTGAGAAGTTTTCTTTTCCTCCAAGGCTACTGGAAGAGTTATCTTTATGATTTCTGAAAACATAATTATAATTCCAATAGTATATACTGTTGGTAAAACTACTAGAAGCTGTTGTCAGTTGTGCTTTTTTCTGAATAATACAGGCTTCATTTAGAACTAATAGAATTTTGAATGAATTTAATAAAATTAGTAGTAAAAAATTAAATTCCAGATAAAAGGATAAGATAAAAACATTAATTTGCCATTATTTTTTAATTTTAAATAGCTAATTTTGGAGCACTGTACCTATTTAATCATGTGAACGTAGTGTTGGAAGAATGTGTAGAGTATTTAATGTTTATGCAGCAATTTCTACTGAATATTATGAAGAGTATTTCCATGAATCTTCTTTTTCTCATCAACAATAATTTGTATTAATCCCATTATTTTGAACATGAGACACATTCTGAAGATGACTGTATCTTTCTATTGTTTGGAAGCTAGTGTGAAATTTCCAACTGACTGTTCTACTTATTTTGGTTGAAGAACTTAACTAACTTTGCTTGTCTTCACTGATCTCTGGAGATCATGTAGTCCAACCTCCTCCATTTCTCTCCTTTTGCTGTGTTGTTCCCCTAGAGAAGAAACATCAGAATAACTGACTTTTTCCCTGTAATTTTAACTTAGCTTATGAATATAAGCAAAAAAAATGATGCAGAAAAAAATACCTATGTCTATGAACTACAGCAGCTATGTTTCATTGAAATTCTCTATTGAAACCACAAATTATTCAAAAACTAGTTCTGATGAAGGATTTTTAAAATACACGCATGATAAAGGTTGAATGTCTGTGCTTGATTATATACTGTAGACACGATGTAATTGCTATTGTAAACCTCTAAGTGTTTCTGTATAAAAGAAATATCAGATATTCTGCGAATCTTATTATTTTATTTTCAATTACCTACAGCACTTGATTGTCTTCTTGGAGAGCTGGAAAATATATCTTTTTGGAATGGAAATGTTTCCTAGTAAAATTTCATCAATGCCCTTTACACATAAACTTCAATTATCTCTGTAAATTGCCTTTTTGGGAGATAGAAGTAATTTTTCTATGCACACCCAAATTTCATCTTGAGGCTTTTAATAGCTTTTGTTTTTCTTTCTTATGGTGTTGTTTAAAAATACACAGAATAACTATGTGAATACTGTATTTCTTGTACGTATGCAAGCTCAATTCTCAGGAATGTATTCTATCTAAAATTGTAGAAGTAGCTGCTTTGTATTTTATTTGTGCTAAGTATCTGACAGGGATGGATTTAAAATGGCAGCATTTAAGACTATCATTAATGTATGGTATAAATAGGATAAATTAATTCACTGACACATATATATAGTGTCACAAACAGTGAGGCAAGTACTCTTGTGCTTTGTGGTAATTCTCACTGGCACCTTCTGCAAGAGAAAAACAATAAAAAAATGAAATATCACTATTTCCAAACCTGAAAAATAAAAAAGTGTAGTTATACATAACACAATTCTGGCTTATGTAGGGTAAAGTTGCAGAATAAATTCTGGAATGGAGTTTTCCAAGAAAATGAAATCTTAGGTGGTCATTACATCTAAGTTACACCAAGTTTTTTTTACTAACAAGTTTCATATCTTCACCTGTCTTTAACTGGGTGGAATAATAAACCTGCTCATGAATTTATCATACTGTTAGAGACCCTCAACCTAGAACCTGCACTTATCTTGAAGTTGCATGATAACTAATTTTATAATTGATTTCTACATCTGTGTGTATGTAAGAGAAATTTAATCCAGTAAGTAGTTAAGACGTGGGATTGCTGGCATTAAGAAATGTGAAGTTAGGCATCTTGTCAAAATCCATTTGGGCTTCTGCAGGTTTGTGTGAGAAGGTTTTGTTGTTCCTGGCTTGGATTTATGCTCAAATGTAAGACTGCCTCAGGCTTCATAATGAGTTCCAATTCAGAAATGATTTAGTGATTCACGAGTCAAATAGCAAATCTGACCTTAAAGTAAGTGAAACTCTGTTTGTTTGTTTACTTATTGCTGAGGAAGAGGAGAGAATCAAAAGAATTTTAGACAGATAAGATTAAATATGAAGACCTGTACAGAAAAAAAATAAATAAATCAAATTTTAACGGATAACGGAAGTCCTGAAAGATAGCAAAAATTTAAACACATGTAAATTGGCAGATTTGAATGGCATAGATTTTATGAAATGGATAATGAGTATGAGGGACTTGTATGAAGCAAAATTCAACAAGTCACAGAGGAAAAAATAGTAAAGAAGAAATTAAGGAGTGAGATAGAATGGAACTTACGGTATACTCAAAGGAAAACTGAAATGTTCAGCCAATATTTTTCTTTTCATTCCTTACAAAAATAATGAACAAATACAAAAACAAAATGTGTTAATTTTCTCTAAGCTACAAGACCTGGAGCAGAAGCTGAATATGCTTCCATGAAATCCAAGTTAAACTTAGTAGTCACACTGTGGCTGTTTATTTGAATTTTTGGATGAATGTGGTAAATTTTTAATAAGGAAGAAAAGACTTTGATTTTTTTTAATATTTTAACAAATATTATTTTTTTTTCTTTCTCCCCAGATATCAGTATTAATATGGCTTTCCTACTTCAAATGATTTTGACATAACTATAAAGACTGTTCTCGTATTCACATACTATAAATAAATGGTAAAAATGAGACAAAATGCTTTTGGAAATGAAGTCTAACTCCTACAAAAAACTTGTATTATTAAGAGATCTTTTGTTATGTCTGAATAATTAGGAAAATTATGTCAGATTTTTAGTGTAATGCCTGAATTATACTGATTCAAGAGTTATTCCAAAAATCACTGAAGACAAAATATATTCAGGAGATTAGAAAGATGGGAGAGAAAATTACAAAACAGGATTCCTCTATTAAAAATGCAGACCTGGGGAAAGTGATACATCCTCAGTGAAATCCAGAAACCTTTGGAACTTGTGTTCCAAATTAGATTTGTAGTTGATAAGTGGCAGTAAATAAAATAAGTCACAATGAAATAGATGAGTTGGCATATTTTGCAATGTCATAGTATAGGGCAGCAATGCATTTCAAGTGATAATAGTAATGCTAGTAATTTGAATGAATTTAAATTGTCCCCCAAATGAGAAACAGCTCAGCCCTACCAGATTTTCTTATGGTTAATGATATAACTGTATGATTAAACGCAATACATCTCTTCTGAAGTGTTTTGGATTTTTTTTTTCCTTTGCTTTTTCATCTTTTTCATTGATGGAAAGTGGGAAACAGGAAAGCAATTTCAACTCATATAATCCTTTTCCCCTCTCATGCAATCTTAAATTTGTCGTTCTTCCTTCAGTTACATTTTTAGTTTTACCACAGAATTACTGGCTATCAACATTTCAACTGCTGGCCATGTCAGACTTGTGTCATTCATGATTATGGCTCCTTCTTAGGAAAGAATTCTTTATTTGATTGTACTGGACACAGCCCTGCAGCAACTGGAATCTGAATGACAATGATAGTTCGCTGGTATCTCTAAGCTTGTACTGAGAAAGTTTCTGCCTCTGCAAAAGACAGCCTCTATGTCTGCACTGGTACGTTGTTGTCCATGGTTAAGTAGAAGATATTGGATGTAGGAGAAAAGGAGTCTTGGCTTATCCTTTCAGTAATAGGTTAATGTGGTTTAGAGCATATTTATTGATGCCTTTTTTGATTTTGCAGCTTAGTACCTTTTTTTTTTTTTTAGTATTATTATTCTCAAGCTTGTAAAAGCATTAATTTTTATGTTGAGCTTGGATAACTCCTTTTATTGTCTGTCAGCAGTAAAATGTTGAGTTTTCAAGTTCTCATTCTCACAAATTGTAAATTATGTCCTACATATAGGTATATAGAGGAAGTAGAGATAAGGGGAAATTGATAGATTTTTGCTTATACTGTATAATGTGAAACCAAATGGTTTATAACTGTCCTTGTAACCAGCCATTAAAAACTGAATAATGTCAAGAGTGTGCAGAAGTTTAAAATTTGTATGCCCTTCTTCTTCAAGGATTCTTCTATGAAATGAAAACTGCTATGGTGCTCTATTTTCTCCTGTAGGAAACTCTTGACCTTGACCATGAATGCAAATGCAAAAAACAGAAAAAAGGTGTGTGCGGATAAATCATAAAATTAAGTATCATTCTGACTAAATATTGCGTTTTCAAAATGAATGTGGTAAGTTTTGATATTTTTTTTTTAATCAGTGTCCCAATATTACACTTTCCATTCTACAAAAGTCTGAGTTTCCTGTTGTCCCTGGGGAAATCAATGTAAAAATGTCTAGGTAGTCTCACTATATAGCTATAACTGACTTAGCTTCTCATTACAGACTAATACATGGCACATATAGAAATATTTCCAGTGTTTGGTAGTTTCAACAAGCTTTTGTGGGATCACATGCCTCTGTGGGAGAAGAATGAGTGCCTGTGCTAAAATTAAGCCTCCCTTGAAGAGTGTCACTAAGTGTCACGCTCCAATATAAAGGAGGGAGACGAGGTTCTTTGATTATGTGTATACCCGGCGTGAGATTAAGAAACAACGGTTCAAATGTTGGTCCGACCAGTTTATTACCAACACTGACCAGGGAGACGGGGAAGGGAAAGGCGGACACTGTTATTAATAAGGGTGATGGGGAAGGGAAAGGCGAACGATAGAAAAGATAGGAAAGAAGCAAGGATTTGTACAACGCAGGGAAAGTCCCCAGCCAGGATCCTAGGGGCGGTCCGGTTGCAAGCGACTCTGACGGCCCGAGGCAGAAGAGCAGGGGTGGCAGAAGCAGGGAGAACAGCAGCAGTGACGGGCAGCCTTGAGCAGCAAGCAGTTGTCCTGGAGAAGCGGCACGGGGTCAGCACAGCAGAAGCAGCATGGGGAAAGTCCAGAAACAGCGTCAGCCAGCACCGGAGAAGCAGCAAACAGTGATCTGCTTGTGAGGGCTCAGGTGGTAGAGCACCTCGAAGGAGCGGCGAGGTCCAGGAGAAAGCAGCATGTCTCAGGCAGCAGGCCCAGGAGGGAGTTCGGCAGCAGGGATCAACTCATGAGGTTTCTGATGGAAGAGCACCCCCCAGTCTCATGGTGGTCGATCCCTCTTTTATCCTCCATTTCTCTTGCCTATGTGACAAATCCCGTGCTAGCGTGCCAGGCAAGCGTCTCCTGAGATGGCTATCTCCCCACAGAGATGAGTACCACACAACAGTGTTCAGCAGCCATTGAGCTGCAGCTTATCTCTCTTTCGTTGCCCCAGGACATGCCCATCAGCTTGTCCCTTAGACAAAGGATTTCGCAACCCTTGCCCAGGACTAGCTTGGACATGTTCGGACACGTTCATCAGCAAACTTTGAGGCAATGGTATAAAATAATAGTCACACTAAATCACTCTGAGAGTTTGTAAAACGAGATAAAAATATGTTTGCTTCTGGACTGTTTTCTGCAATATGCCATAGTGTGCCCCAGGGAAACTGGAGGCTGAGGGATCATTATGGCAGTTATGTCTTTTTGTCTCTCCTCCCCTATAGTCACTCTCACTGGCATAGAATTCAAGGCATTGAGAGAGAGGTAGAAAACATCATTTTGTTGCATTTTATACTGTTATGATCACTATGTGGGCACACACTGATAAAAGACAGCCGTGAAGAAGGCATCAGGGTATGGAAATCTGTATCCAAGGTGGTTTTACCTACCAAAGTTTTATATGCAGCTGGGAGTAGGACCTTATTTAACAGAAAATAGAACAGATCCAACTGCTTACATTTTTACCTTTCTTCTCAATGCCTATTTCCAAACACTAGGTTGTTATAAGTTATACAGTTCAACTAGACAGAAATTAAACACATATTTAAATTCAAGGATGTGCCCATATAAAATGGAAATAGAAGAGAACATGAAAACACACATAGAGAAGAAAGATTTGGTTTTCTTATTTTAGCTACTTTCAGCCATTTTGTTTCTTTCTTTTTTCTTTTTTCTTTTTTTTTTCTTTTTTCATTTCTGTTAGTGCTCTATTTTTTAATTAAATTTTGTTCTAAATGTTATTTAAAATTATTATTTTATTTTTTAATTTTTAAATGATTTTGTATTTTCTTATTTTGTTTAATTAAATTGACATTTGAATCAAAAGATTGGGACTGAATAGGTGAAGATCTTTCACGTTGTCTCCAAATGTAAGTACTAAATTGGCCTTATCACCAATCTAAGTGCCTTATCTACATATTGAAGTTTCAGTTCACTATTTCCTATCATTTTAAATTTTTATTTTTATTTTTTTGCTCTAGAATGTCTCCAAGGTTCTGAAAGAAAAGTGTGAAGAACATTTTAGGTGAAAGGACATATTCTTATTTCTTTAGTAATAGAAAAAATTACTAATATTCTTGTGCTCCTGTGACCAAATAATGAGGCTATGAAATATAGTTTTCTATATTAAAAGACAAAACGAAACAAAACAAANTTTCTTGCTAATGGAACATTCTTTAATATGGTGGAGCTCTGAAAGCTGCTTTGACATGGCCTTAATAGGTTGTTACCACTTTACATGTTACTACATTTTGCCTATTCACTTTAAGTAAAAGAATTGTAGTACAAAATTACCTATTACATATCACCTAAATTTATTTTACAAAATTTATATACAGAGATGCATCTCTTTATTTCAGTTAAAATTTTAGGATGAAGTTTATCTTTCCTCTGTCATCCTTCATCCTCTCAATTTTTATAGAAGAAGTTTATAGAAAGAAAAATTTTGTGTATCGCGCTGCATACAATTGGTAATGAGTTAAATGATGAAATGTGTAGCTTCTGTAGCAGAACAATGAGAGTATTCAAATCTGTCTGCCCATGTGTGTTCATTCTAGTAAAATAGAAACAACTTCATACACATAAAATTCTGGGTATTGCTGTGATCTGTGACTCCCAGTATTGTCTAGTCCATGAATGTCCAAACTTTTGGCATACCTGAGCCACACTAAGTGAAAAGGAGTTGTCTTCACCCAAAAATAAAATATGTAATATAGTTAATGTGTGTAAGTAACAAAACTTATTTTATTATTATTATAAAAACATAGATTAAAAAAAAAGGGAACAAAATCAAAAGACTAATGGGATATTTGACCTTATTTTTGTAAAACTAATTCATCAGCATCTAGTTTAATGGCAGTGCTTGCAATTCTTAGTGAGTTTTCAAAGTGCTCATCAGAGATCTTTGATGAATTTTTTCTCTTCCTGTGTTTCATCCTTCAAAATATTTTTTTACAAATATGCATACTGCTAAAGAGCAATGACTTGAATAAGATGTTAATATGATGTGAGGAATATTTTTCTCTGCTAAGACAGTCTTGTAAAAATCATAGTAAATGCACAATCAGATTTTCTTGAGTTGAATTTTGACTGCAACTATACACACATTTTTCTATTAGAAAATTTANGAATCAAAAGATTGGGACTGAATAGGTGAAGATCTTTCACGTTGTCTCCAAATGTAAGTACTAAATTTGCCTTATCACCAATCTAAGTGCCTTATCTACATATTGAAGTTTCAGTTCACTATTTCCTATCATTTTAAATTTTTATTTTTATTTTTTTGCTCTAGAATGTCTCCAAGGTTCTGAAAGAAAAGTGTGAAGAACATTTTAGGTGAAAGGACATATTCTTATTTCTTTAGTAATAGAAAAAATTACTAATATTCTTGTGCTCCTGTGACCAAATAATGAGGCTATGAAATATAGTTTTCTATATTAAAAGACAAAACGAAACAAAACAAAAAATACAAAAAATTCTTAACACTGTCAAACAACAAATAAGAGATCAAAAATCTGCTGGCAGAAGAAAAATTATAAAACACTGTTAGCATCACCTCTATTTAAATAATGGGAGGTAAAAACCACTTTCAAAAGGCCTTTCATAAATTAGCAGCATACAGTTTAAATTGTAATCAAGCATCTTCAATCAGGAAATAATTATGATACATTGGCTTGATTAAAAATAGCATTTCTCTGTTTTAGTTTTCAGTGATAAGTATGAATAATATAAAGGTCCAAAACACTAAAGTATATAGGCAACAATTTAACCTCTTATATCAGGTTAATAAATCTAAATTTAATTGACTTGCTACAAAGCATACTAAATGTTATAGATCAGTAACCAGTTAATTCTTTATGTAACACATGCAAACAAATTTATTTCTGGGGAATAAGTACTGATTGGGTCATAGTAATACAACTAGATACCAATATCTTTCTATTGCTTTTGCAAATCCAAATGTACAGGATCTTAAGACTGAAGGTCAAGTTCTGGACAATCAAAGTCAGTGGAAAAAAATTCCACAAATACTGTCAGNTATTATTATAAAAACATAGATTAAAAAAAAAGGGAACAAAATCAAAAGACTAATGGGATATTTGACCTTATTTTTGTAAAACTAATTCATCAGCATCTAGTTTAATGGCAGTGCTTGCAATTCTTAGTGAGTTTTCAAAGTGCTCATCAGAGATCTTTGATGAATTTTTTCTCTTCCTGTGTTTCATCCTTCAAAATATTTTTTTACAAATATGCATACTGCTAAAGAGCAATGACTTGAATAAGATGTTAATGTGATGTGAGGAATATTTTTCCCTGCTAAGACAGTCTTGTAAAAATCATAGTAAATGCACAATCAGATTTTCTTGAGTTGAATTTTGACTGCAACTATACACACATTTTTCTATTAGAAAATTTAGGGGTAATGTATTTATGCAGACTGATTGAAAATGTAGTTACAAATGTACCAAAAAATTGGTGATTTTTTTCAGCAGTCTTGAAACTTGTTCTCAAATTCTGTTATCAAAACAGGTTGTTTTTTTTTGTTTTGTTTTTGTTTTTTTTTGCTGTTCAAAAGAATGTGCTTAGCCAGTGTATCAAAATGCATAAAATTATTTGCAACAACTTGAGCTTGTCTTAATTTACATTTTATTTTGAACGCTGTTATGGTTTGANAGACTGAAGGTCAAGTTCTGGACAATCAAAGTCAGTGGAAAAAAATTCCACAAATACTGTCAGAGACAGGATTTCATTCAGTATGTTTAATTTATCTAGAACAAATTAATCACTAATTTAGTCACAGTAATATANGCTGTTATGGTTTGAAACATACCACAGATTAATTGGTTTCCTCCTTGAAGATGAACGTTTAAGTAATTTAAATGAATGTTCAAATCTACAAAAAATATATATATCACAAATTATTTTATAGCTTTTGTGAGCTTTTTGAGGTGTTGAAAATTACAGAATTTGTCAGAACCATACAAGTATGCTGGACGTTTCTTCTATAGTGTATATGTTAATTATAATAAATTATTTTATGAAATAACGTAAGCTGAAGTTTAATATTTACATAAGATATATGTCTGCTTAGCAACAAAAAATGTTTGCATTCACAGACCAATGAATGCTTTATCTGAGCATCATATGCCTGGATTTTTTTATATCCCTTAAAGGGCAAAGTCTGATAGAGATTTGGTTTTCTTGAAACATTTATGTCACCTCATGTCCTTTTTGGGTTGGCTCTCCTAGTTCTGATGCCTCCCAGGTTCTTGTGCACACCCCAATGTCCTTGCTAGCAGGACGATCTAAGAAGCAGGAAAGTCTTTGTCTTATTTAAGCACTGCTCAGAAACAGCTAAAATGTTAGTGTATTATCAACATTGTTCTCATCCTAAAACTAAAACAGCATCATAGCAGCCACTAGGAAGAAAAATTAACCCTATCCCAGATGAAAACAGGAAGTACAGTGAATCAGGTTTATAAAAAAGTAAATACTGATGTGTTTCTTTCTCAAAATTCAAAACCTGAGACAATATAATTTTGAATTTGTTATACCTAAGAGAGTTTGATTTCACATACATCACTGCTCTTGTAAGCTTGTGACAGGAAATTTCTGGCTATAATATCTGTGGTTACGCAGAATTACTGTTTAATGGTAATAGGCAGGAAACAAGGCAGGAGCCCTACGCTGGAAGAATCCAAATAGGAAAATTAATTGAGACCACATATAGAAGGCAAAATGTTATATTTTTGGAAAATATGTCCTACCAGCAGGACCTTATCCTGACTCAAAGGTACCAGAGATATTTATGTTGCAATCTGTAATTCTAGATGCAATTAAAATAACAATAAACTAAAAACAAATTAGTTTCTGATTTCCCATGCCAAGAAGCTCAAAAGCAAGTAAGCCACCAAGCAAACAAACAACAGGATCTGAGGAGAGAGAAAAATCAAACCAAATAGCAACGTGCTCATGAGAGTATTTAGTGAAGTTATTTTGGTATTTTTCCTCAGATAAAACGGATAGATCTGAGATAAGTATGCCAGGTCAAGATTCATTCTGCATTATTGAATTCCAGTGTGCTATGTAATGTGTAGACAGAATGACAACCTGATGAAATTTGGAAGGCACACTCCTTCCTTTTGTTTGCAAGCAACTTGTATTCACACATGAATACATGCAGAAGGGAAAGGATTGGGAGATAATCTATGGAATGGAGGGATAAAAAAACAAAGCCTTCATTCATGTTTACTCCAGATGTTACTTACCACACAATAACTGCTTTTTATTGCATAAAGCTATTTTAGAAAGTCATTATATCACTCATAAAACATAGTACATAATTTCTTTTCCGAAACTGATCATTTTAGCTTTCAAGTACATCATTTCGCTTACTGTATTTTGCAGATGTAAGAACAGTCATTTTCCTTGATCTCAAAAAAATATATACATTGTTATCCCTGAGATTTCAGGCTAGATTAGGAAGACAGCAAAAAAGTTTAATGATTAAGTTTAGTGATGACAAATTAGATTTGCAAGACTGCCTTGAGAAGTTCACTGGTAAGGTGATGTGTAGTTTTAAATTAGGAAAAATTTACATAATATGCAAGTGATTGAAGGTTTTGCATAAAAATTCAGTGTATCATTACTTTTCCACAAAATTAAAGGAATTTCTTTTTGAGTAAACTGTAAAATATTTATTCCATTTGGATATGATTTTCTGTTTATCAAAGCTTAGGAGAAGATGACTGAGAATTACTTGAATAGGTCTTTTGGGGGAGGTTGCTATCATTGCAGTAATGAGAAGTGTTTTTCTTCATTGGTAGCACAGAGACATTAGAATTTGAAATTACTTCAAATGAACAGAAGTATTTTTTTAATGATTCAAAAATGTTCTTTGTTATCTCTTGTGTTTATGAACAAATACATGTAAAATTAGTCTTAAAACATTATGAAACAGTAAGCTGACTTTTCATTTTGAGAAATTTTACAATGAAGTTTCCCTCCTCCCTGTCTTCCACTAAAACAAAAACAACTAGAAGAGTCTGAGGCTGAACATCAAAAGTACTTACAGTCTAAATGTAGCACAGCCTTCAGGTGTGTCAGCCAGTCCTCACAGTTTTGTACTATCAGCAAACTTGCTGAAGGTGGACCCTATCCCTTCATCCAGGTCATTGATGTAGATGCTGAACAAGGCTGAGCCCAGCACCAACCCTGGGGAACACTGCTGGTTACAGACCTCCACCCAAACTCTGCACTACTGATGACAACCCTTTGAACTCTGCCAGTCAGCCAGCGCTCAATCCACCTCACTGTCCACTCATCTATCCCACATTTTCTAAGTTTGATAAAAAGGGTGTTGTAGAAGATGGTGTCAGATGCCTTGCTGAAGTCAAGGACACATTACCCATTGCTCTCTCCCCATTTACCCAGCCAGTTATGACGTCATAGAAGGCCTTCAGGTTATTAAAGCACTATTTCCCCTTGGTGAATATATACTGACTCCTCTCCATAATCTTCTTCTTTTACAGTTGACAAGGGAGAGTATACAGAACAAGTTGTTCCATCACCTTTCCAGGGATGGAGGTGAGACTGGCCGGCCTGTAGTTTCACAATTCCTCTTTTTTGCCCTTTTTGAAGACTCGAATGACACTGTTTATCCTCCAGTCTTCAGGTAACTCTCCTGTTCACCAAGGCCGTTCAGAGGTGATAGAGCATGGTTCTGCAATCACCTGTCAGCACCCTCAGCACACATGGATACATCCCATTGGAGCTTATAGTTTTGTGTGCATTGATTTTAGTCAGACAGTCTCTGACCAGATCCTCCTCAACTAATGAGAAGTCATCCCCAGAGTCTCTCTCTGACCTCCAGAGTCTGGGACTCCTGAGGGCTAGTCTTATCACTGAAAATATGTTGAACTTAGTTCAGTCTTTTTTCATGGACATCTTCTTTTGACAGCTTATATCCGTGTGGGGATTTAAACTACTTAGGGTTGCTCTGGAAGCAATGCTTTGTATTTGTTTCCAGGGAAACTACAATAGATACAAAGAACACAAAAGCACTGATAGATAAAACAAATTCTCAGCTATAAAACACTGTTTTTCAAGATAGTCAACATCATTAGCCAGTTTGCACAAGTGAACTGATCAAGACTCTCTTCGTTTCATGATGTGATAGCCATGCATGGTCTTCCAGAACATGGCTTGTCTTTCAAGGCACTGTCACCGTTATTTACCAAAGGAAAAGATCTCTCATTGTGCCAGGTTTCCCTCACCCTTCTTGAGAAAAGCAAATGTGATTAAGTTTTCTGGCAAGACATATTTCCTGTTTCATGCTTGAGCACATTTTTTCTTCCTTGTTTACCTTCATAGATCACACCTTTAACTATTTTATCATTCGTAATGATACTACATGCTCCTTTTGAGAAACGTCCTTTTCTCCCTTACCATCTTCATTTCTCTGTGTATGTAGAAATGGGGTCTAGCCAGTGTATTAAAACACCAGAGTAGCTTTCTGTAGTTAACTATGGAATTTAACTCCCTCAAACTCATTATTATTCAACTATGATAATTTTGCTCAGGACCATCTATGTACTCAAGAACCTTTTTTTCAGTTTCAGAGTGTTGTAAGTCACTAAAATTGCAGTATTCTTAAGCTATCTATTTACGAAAACAAAACCTAGAAAACAGTAGACTGTGATTTACAATGTATGCTTTAATTTTATATTTTAAATTTTTTATTATTTTTTATTATATATATATTTTTGCTATTGCTTTCTCTATCTTTCTCTTTTAAATTTAAGCAAATGCAATTGTAAAGTTTCATTTTGACTTTTAGAAATATTTGTTTGTTTGTTTGGTANAAAGAACACAAAAGCACTGATAGATAAAACAAATTCTCAGCTATAAAACACTGCTTTTCAAGATAGTCAACATCATTAGCCAGTTTGCACAAGTGAACTGATCAAGACTCTCTTCGTTTCATGATGTGATAGCCGTGCATGGTCTTCCAGAACATGGCTTGTCTTTCAAGGCACTGTCACCGTTATTTACCAAAGGAAAAGATCTCTCATTGTGCCAGGTTTCCCTCACCCTTCTTGAGAAAAGCAAATGTGATTAAGTTTTCTGGCAAGACATATTTCCTGTTTCATGCTTGAGCACATTTTTTCTTCCTTGTTTACCTTCATAGATCACACCTTTAACTATTTTATCATTCGTAATGATACTACATGCTCCTTTTGAGAAACGTCCTTTTCTCCCTTACCATCTTCATTTCTCTGTGTATGTAGAAATGGGGTCTAGCCAGTGTATTAAAACACCAGAGTAGCTTTCTGTAGTTAACTATGGAATTTAACTCCCTCAAACTCATTATTATTCAACTATGATAATTTTGCTCAGGACCATCTATGTACTCAAGAACCTTTTTTTCAGTTTCAGAGTGTTGTAAGTCACTAAAATTGCAGTATTCTTAAGCTATCTATTTACGAAAACAAAACCTAGAAAACAGTAGACTGTGATTTACAATGTATGCTTTAATTTTATATTTTAAATTTTTTATTATTTTTTATTATATATATATTTTTGCTATTGCTTTCTCTATCTTTCTCTTTTAAATTTAAGCAAATGCAATTGTAAAGTTTCATTTTGACTTTTAGAAATATTTGTTTGTTTGTTTGGTACAGGTAGCAGTATTTCTACACAGAACACTTGTCTCATGCTACACTGTATTTACTTGAGCTGATGCTGAGTCATCATGTAAATCTCTGGAGAATCACCATAATTGGAAAGAATGCCAGCTCAGTTGCAGATTTCTATACTGTCTGTATGGTTATGTTCATTTGAGCTCTGCACTTACGATGTACAGAGACAATTTCAACTGATGTAGTTTTGCTGTGATCCAATACATGATTCTCCAAACTTAACTCCACTGGGGCTAGCTGCAAACTTTGCAAGTAGCACACCGTTTTGTACAACATACCTACTGAACTAGAGAGATGCTTGCTTGTTAATTCAAGAGGTTTCTGAGTATTTAAAAAGATATTTGGTTTGTTTTGTTGCCATATAGAACAAAAGCCTGCCTAATTCATTCTATACTTTAAATTGTTCATCTGTTCCATTGTGGTATCACCACATGTATACATATGTTTATTGTTTACACAATATTTATGTAGTCAGATGTGACATTTCAGATGGGAGGTAGTAATGTATAGTCAAGAAAAGTGTAGCTTCTTAAACAATTGCTTGACCATAACTGAGCTATGAACCTAATGCAGAAGGTACAGGTATTTGTTCAATACATAGTATATTTATTTTCCAGTAATAAAATAATCCAGATGGAGCCATTTTTGTTGTTTTATATGCTGTATATCCATGATCAAATACAACAAAAGAAAAATACCAAGATTTATTAGAAATTATTTGAGATATATACTTTCGCACTGCAAAAATAATACTACAAAGATTCTCTTTAAGATGTAGGCCAAATTCAGATTACATACTTCTTTTTTTGGACTCAGTTAAAACAAAAAATGTACACAGTTAAAATTTAACTATTTCTCACAGGGTGATTATGAATAAGATACTGTAATGGATAGTAGTCCAGTTTGTAGTGTATATTAGAAGGGTTTGGAAAAGTTCAGGAAGGAGAGAATGACCTGGTTGTTAAAACTGTGAGGAAGATTTTCTGTACTAATATGATTGTTCAGTGTTTATTCAAAGCAGACAAGGTCTTGTTTATCAATATTTAATCTATTAAATGCTTTGTTACTTACTTTATTAATATCATGATTACTTTTAATCCAATATCAAGTTTGAACTTTTCCTTCCTTGAAAAATAAGAATTTAACTAATCTTCAGATTTTTAGAAGATGATAGGTCGGAGAGAATTTCCTCAAAGTGTATAGGAAATTCAGCAGCGTGAATTTACATTAGTCAGAGCAAATGATACAAGCAAAAACAGATTTTCTTGTATTTCTGAATTATTAGCCTTAAATTTGCATTATTTTTTTTCCTCCACATTTCAAGAGGATTGGAAGGTGGAATGATTTCAGGTAAGAATAATCTAAATTAAGAGAGGGAAAATATAACTTTTCCTGGTGTACTCATAGTCTGAAAGAATTCTTAAAAGATCATGCCCGTGAAAATTGCTGTAAGAGAGAATTGCTTTTTTTTCTCAGATGAGGGAACTTAGACTTGATGCAAATCATAACATAGGTTTTTTACTGAGTAAGGTAAATTTGGAATTAAAAGCTAAAGGAAATACTTAGCATTTATACATTGGCTTATGTTCAGCTGCCAATCACTCTACTTATCCATTCAGTGACTAACCAATAGGACAGTAATATCTTTATATAGCATTGAGTTGTCTGTTCTGGAAGTGACTGTTGACCCTCCTAATGCTGGGCTATTGCTACAATGTAGAAAAGCAATGATTTAAAATAGCTGTTGTTTTTTTGGATTTTTTTTATTTTGTAAAGTATATTGAATTTCTGTTATTTTTCTCATGACTTACCTTCTATAGAAATAAGACAATTTTTATAAAAAAGTCTCACTCAGTTATTTTTACACACGTACACACGTGCATGCACAAAGATCTCAGACTACCTGAAAACTGTTAATAACACCAGCAAGCCAAGGAGGTTGAAAAACTTTTAAATATGATCCTTTTCATACAAATATAACACTTCAGAAAAAAAGAGTAATGCAATAATTTTCCTTCTGCAAATCACTGACATTAGGAGTGAAATGAACTGCACGTCTCTGGGATGGGTGCCTTTTTTACAGGGCTATCTCATAAAGTTAATGGCAATGGACCAAAACTAGCAGTGTAGTCAACATGCTTTCAGTGATAAGAAGATCTGTAATAAAGGGATCTTAATATCTGACCCAAGAAAACTCTGATAAAATTGTTTCAGTACTCAAGAAACTTTTCATAAAACCTCACCTCTAAAAGGAAGTGGAGTGGAGTGGAGTGGAGTGGAGTGGAGTGGAGTGGAGTGGNCATTGCTCTCTCCCCATTTACCCAGCCAGTTATGACGTCATAGAAGGCCTTCAGGTTATTAAAGCACTATTTCCCCTTGGTGAATATATACTGACTCCTCTCCATAATCTTCTTCTTTTACAGTTGACAAGGGAGAGTATACAGAACAAGTTGTTCCATCACCTTTCCAGGGATGGAGGTGAGACTGGCCGGCCTGTAGTTTCACAATTCCTCTTTTTTGCCCTTTTTGAAGACTCGAATGACACTGTTTATCCTCCAGTCTTCAGGTAACTCTCCTGTTCACCAAGGCCGTTCAGAGGTGATAGAGCATGGTTCTGCAATCACCTGTCAGCACCCTCAGCACACATGGATACATCCCATTGGAGCTTATAGTTTTGTGTGCATTGATTTTAGTCAGACAGTCTCTGACCAGATCCTCCTCAACTAATGAGAAGTCATCCCCAGAGTCTCTCTCTGACCTCCAGAGTCTGGGACTCCTGAGGGCTAGTCTTATCACTGAAAATATGTTGAACTTAGTTCAGTCTTTTTTCATGGACATCTTCTTTTGACAGCTTATATCCGTGTGGGGATTTAAACTACTTAGGGTTGCTCTGGAAGCAATGCTTTGTATTTGTTTCCAGGGAAACTACAACAGATACAAAGAACACAAAAGCACTGATAGATAAAACAAATTCTCAGCTATAAAACACTGCTTTTCAAGATAGTCAACATCATTAGCCAGTTTGCACAAGTGAACTGATCAAGACTCTCTTCGTTTCATGATGTGATAGCCATGCATGGTCTTCCAGAACATGGCTTGTCTTTCAAGGCACTGTCACCGTTATTTACCAAAGGAAAAGATCTCTCATTGTGCCAGGTTTCCCTCACCCTTCTTGAGAAAAGCAAATGTGATTAAGTTTTCTGGCAAGACATATTTCCTGTTTCATGCTTGAGCACATTTTTTCTTCCTTGTTTACCTTCATAGATCACACCTTTAACTATTTTATCATTCGTAATGATACTACATGCTCCTTTTGAGAAACGTCCTTTTCTCCCTTACCATCTTCATTTCTCTGTGTATGTAGAAATGGGGTCTAGCCAGTGTATTAAAACACCAGAGTAGCTTTCTGTAGTTAACTATGGAATTTAACTCCCTCAAACTCATTATTATTCAACTATGATAATTTTGCTCAGGACCATCTATGTACTCAAGAACCTTTTTTTCAGTTTCAGAGTGTTGTAAGTCACTAAAATTGCAGTATTCTTAAGCTATCTATTTACGAAAACAAAACCTAGAAAACAGTAGACTGTGATTTACAATGTATGCTTTAATTTTATATTTTAAATTTTTTATTATTTTTTATTATATATATATTTTTGCTATTGCTTTCTTTATCTTTCTCTTTTAAATTTAAGCAAATGCAATTGTAAAGTTTCATTTTGACTTTTAGAAATATTTGTTTGTTTGTTTGGTACAGGTAGCAGTATTTCTACACAGAACACTTGTCTCATGCTACACTGTATTTACTTGAGCTGATGCTGAGTCATCATGTAAATCTCTGGAGAATCACCATAATTGGAAAGAATGCCAGCTCAGTTGCAGATTTCTATACTGTCTGTATGGTTATGNGAAAAATACCAAGATTTATTAGAAATTATTTGAGATATATACTTTCGCACTGCAAAAATAATACTACAAAGATTCTCTTTAAGATGTAGGCCAAATTCAGATTACATACTTCTTTTTTTGGACTCAGTTAAAACAAAAAATGTACACAGTTAAAATTTAACTATTTCTCACAGGGTGATTATGAATAAGATACTGTAATGGATAGTAGTCCAGTTTGTAGTGTATATTAGAAGGGTTTGGAAAAGTTCAGGAAGGAGAGAATAACCTGGTTGTTAAAACTGTGAGGAAGATTTTCTGTACTAATATGATTGTTCAGTGTTTATTCAAAGCAGACAAGGTCTTGTTTATCAATATTTAATCTATTAAATGCTTTGTTACTTACTTTATTAATATCATGATTACTTTTAATCCAATATCAAGTTTGAACTTTTCCTTCCTTGAAAAATAAGAATTTAACTAATCTTCAGATTTTTAGAAGATGATAGGTCGGAGAGAATTTCCTCAAAGTGTATAGGAAATTCAGCAGCGTGAATTTACATTAGTCAGAGCAAATGATACAAGCAAAAACAGATTTTCTTGTATTTCTGAATTATTAGCCTTAAATTTGCATTATTTTTTTTCCTCCACATTTCAAGAGGATTGGAAGGTGGAATGATTTCAGGTAAGAATAATCTAAATTAAGAGAGGGAAAATATAACTTTTCCTGGTGTACTCATAGTCTGAAAGAATTCTTAAAAGATCATGCCCGTGAAAATTGCTGTAAGAGAGAATTGCTTTTTTTTCTCAGATGAGGGAACTTAGACTTGATGCAAATCATAACATAGGTTTTTTACTGAGTAAGGTAAATTTGGAATTAAAAGCTAAAGGAAATACTTAGCATTTATACATTGGCTTATGTTCAGCTGCCAATCACTCTACTTATCCATTCAGTGACTAACCAATAGGACAGTAATATCTTTATATAGCATTGAGTTGTCTGTTCTGGAAGTGACTGTTGACCCTCCTAATGCTGGGCTATTGCTACAATGTAGAAAAGCAATGATTTAAAATAGCTGTTTTTTTTTTTGGATTTTTTTTATTTTGTAAAGTATATTGAATTTCTGTTATTTTTCTCATGACTTACCTTCTATAGAAATAAGACAATTTTTATAAAGAAGTCTCACTCAGTTATTTTTACACACGTACACACGTGCATGCACAAAGATCTCAGACTACCTGAAAACTGTTAATAACACCAGCAAGCCAAGGAGGTTGAAAAACTTTTAAATATGATCCTTTTCATACAAATATAACACTTCAGAAAAAAAGAGTAATGCAATAATTTTCCTTCTGCAAATCACTGACATTAGGAGTGAAATGAACTGCACGTCTCTGGGATGGGTGCCTTTTTTACAGGGCTATCTCATAAAGTTAATGGCAATGGACCAAAACTAGCAGTGTAGTCAACATGCTTTCAGTGATAAGAAGATCTGTAATAAAGGGATCTTAATATCTGACCCAAGAAAACTCTGATAAAATTGTTTCAGTACTCAAGAAACTTTTCATAAAACCTCACCTCTAAAAGGAAGTGGAGTGGAGTGGAGTGGAGTGGAGTGGAGTGGAGTGGAGTGGAGTGGAGTGGAGTGGAGTGGAGTGGAGTGGAGTGGAGTGGAGTGGAGTGGAGTGGAGTGGAGTGGAGTGGAGTGGAGTGGGGGAATCCAACCTTTTTCCACCCCCACAACCTCTCCAACAAAAGCATAATTTTGAGAAGATTTTATTCAATATATATATATGAAATCAATGTTCTTTATGCGCAATATTTTTAAAATAAATTAAAATTTTCTGCAGTTTTGAGTTAGCTAAGATGTTATGATGCAAATATTTTTTTGAGACTAAAGTACCTCCCTCACAAGAGACCTGAAGTCAATTTTATAGATAATATAAAATGGAAACAAAAGTCTGTGATTTGTCATATAGGAAACTACTGAAATTCTATTTTTATACTGTACTCTTGATATAAATAAGTTATGTATTTATGACAGATTTGTGACTTGTTTTAGAATAGGGAATGCTGTGAGACTACATAGACCATATGAAGTAGAGACGGCAGAGCTTATGCAGTAAAACGACTCGACTCTGCTCTTTTATTTTCTATGAAGTCTCAAAGTATTATGTTTGGTAATTTTTATAGAATACATATTGTTCTGATGATAATTGTTTTATGCGCTCATTTTTGTAATACAGGCAAATTGTTTAGAAAATCTGAGATCTATATAAGATATTTAAGTGATAAGTATCTTATTTTTTACTGGCATCACTCTACATTTACTCAAGAGCATCAACTGTGTTTGAACTGGATATCACATACCCATGAGACTACATCTGCTCTTTCTGTGACTGAAGAGTCTCATCCCAGAGACGCAGCCCAATTCTATTAATTTTAATTGATTTTTCCCTAGATAATATGCAAACAGCTTTTGTGAGAAAAGCACTTGACAGAATTGTAAAGGGCATGTAATCATTCTCTTGTTACACTCTGGGGAAAAGATTCTCAAGGGAGTGAATCAATGAAGGAATTAGGAGTTCATGGGATTTATGTATGTGGATTAAAACTTTCATCATTGGAACTTTTTCTTCAAGTTATATGAGAATGTACAATTTAGCTAAATACTTAACCACTATGTCTGGATTCAAGCAGTGTTACACCAATGCAAATTATTGCAAAGAATTATTCAGAGACTATGGAGAGAAACTAAATGATGTATTAGAAGTAGCTAAAGTCTATCTGAGGGGCAAGAAAATCAAATGCCTTGTTTTAATAGAAAGTCTAAATAACTAACGGAAATAGTTACTTCTTGTTACTATGAATTCAGAAGTGTATATATAAAACATCTAAGAAGCAAATAGAGAGTCCTGATTTCTATTCACAGGCATTTGAGGCTGATAATCACATTTTGTTCAAAATGAGTATGACAATATAGGAGTGTCTTAGAGAAAAACCAAGGTGTCAGGAAGAGTAAAAACAATGGCTGTAGGAGGCTGTTGGAAAAAAATATGTCTACCTTGGCAATCATGTCTGGCTGCAGAACTGGGGAAAACACTTTTTATTTATTTATTTATTTATTTATTTTTAGGATGTGAGGAATGAACAAGTTTACTGTGCAGAGAAATCTGGAACAGTATTTTAGCATTTCTGATCTTCTGTCATGGAAATCTGCATGAACACCTTCTCCAGGGTGCTTTTTGTCTAACAGAAAAAAAAAATATTGAGATCTGAGCACACCGGCCTTTTGGGAATACCAGCAGTGAAAATGTAGGCCAGAAATGTGTCTGTCATTTTGTGATAGAAATCATAAAAGTAGGTAAATTTATTTGTGTAATTATCCTGTGATATATCTAAGACCCTAAAACTTAGCCTTTGTTTTGTTACTATGCAGGTATGTTTGATTATGTAAATATAACTATTGTGACAAGTGAGAAAAAAAAGACCTTTATTTGACTTCCTTATCCACCCTTTGTTCATGTTAAACATAGAGTAAATGTCTACAGCTCTTTACAGATGAACAGAATATTTCATAGAACCATAGAACCATTAGCTTGGAAAAGATTCTTGGGACCATACTATTCAACCATCAACCTAAACTACCAAGTCCTAACACTAAGCCATATCTCTGATTGCCACGTCTACATCTCTTGTATATCTCCAAGGATGAGGACTCTACTGTTTCCCTGTGAAACCTGTTCTAGTGCTTGACCAAATTCTCCATTAAGAAATTCTTCCTAATATCCCCAAATCCTCCCCTAGCACAACCTGAAAATATTTCCTTATATCTGATTACTTGTCCTCTGAGAAAAGAGGCTGATACCCACTTTGCTGCTGTCTCCATTTATGTAGTTGTAGACTCAGTCTTTTTTTTTTTTCTCCACACTAGCAGTATCAATATCCTCAGCCTTTCCTCACAAGTCTTGCCTTTTCATCCTTCTGTGGCTTCGTGAGCATGCTCACAGCCTTCTTTTAAAGAATCATAGCATCACAGAATAGTTGAAGTTGGAAGGAACATCTGGATATCATCTGGTCCAACCATTCTGTTAAAGCAGGTTAACTAGATCCATTTGTACAAAACCATACATATCAAGATGGTTTTTGATGTTCTTCAAGTAGGGGGACTTCATAATCTCTTTGGGCAGAGTAAAGAAGGGTTTCCTAGTGTTAATATTGTATCTCTTCTGTTTCCATTTGTTCCCATTGTTGCTTGTTCTGTCACTGGGTACAGTGTAAAGAGCCTGGTTCTACCTTCATTCCATTCTTTCTGGGTATTTTTGGTGTTCTGCCTGCATGTGCAACTCACAGATTTTGCCATTTGTTATTGATTTTTGAGAAAAAGCAAACAAACAAACAAACAAACAAACAAAATCCTCTTTAGAATACAAGAATAACAGCACCATTTTGAAACTGAATGAACTACATTATCAAGCAATGTAAAGTTATAAACAATGAAAACAATGTTTTTTTATAAACAGTGGAAAGACTCAGATGAAAACTTCATGTTATACAATTTCTAACAGAGATATTGAAGAAAAAAAAAAAAACTGATATAAAATTAACATTATTTCATGACAGAGTTTTTTGTAGAATGTAGACCTGGTGTAATTTTGGATAAATCAATGATCTGTAAAATTCTCTGGAAAGACCAGTTAATAGATTGGATCTTTTGTCTCAATTTGCGAATTGAATTTAACTCATGCTGAAATCTTTTGTGTCCTTACTCATTCATAACATAAAGCCAACAGAAATGTTGGACTGTAGAAATAATGTGTCTGATTAACCAGTACTAAAAAATAAGCATATTAATTTTAGAGATTATATATTTTTAAAGCAATCTGGGGCAAATATATGATTTTTGCAATCATAATAGCTGATTCAAAACCATGAATCAATTAGGAAAAAACAAAAACAAAAACAGATCTTACTTAGCTTTAATTATATAGATGTGAGAATTGGGATCTCTGTAACTAACTGGACTAAATTATTGGAACATGAGCTGTCTCTGCAGTCAATGGCCATCTTACAGAGAGAATCCAAGCAATGGTTTGTCTTATCCTGGATTAATTTCCATTGATTTTAATGAATTTTGGATCAATCATATTTTAAATTCATTTAAGAATAAATGCACATTTCAGTATTTTGTTTACCTATATTTATCCTAGTGCAGAAGTTTTGAGTCATCTTCAGTGACATTATCAAAAATTAAAGTGTACTTATCAAAAATTAAATTGTATCTTTGTTGAATGCACTTGAAAGAGTATTGATTGTATGTCATTGACACAATCCAAGTCAAAGACATTAAAATTATAGAACAATTTGAACTGGAAAAGACCTTTAAGATCTGCAAGTACAAGCTTCAGTGAATATCCATTTGAAATGACATAGTCTTCCACAGAATTATCATGTCAGTGAATGTCCTGAAATCACAATTACATTGTACCATGTCTTAAACTACAAACCCAGAAAAATTAATGTAGTGGTGCAGGCTGAGGTTCTGACTTGATATTGTTGTAAATCTTGAATGACAGTATGGATATAAGAGGAGACTTTAATTGGTGTGAGTGGGATTTGTGCTACATTGATAATGGATACATAATGGAATTATTCATGCTTAGTGCATTGAAAGTGAAATTGGTCAGCAAGTCTAATTAAATACTGGCTGGTCAGTTTGCTTTTCTAAGACTTTAGAATTGAGTTCAACCCTTCAGAAAATGAAGAAAATGGCAGGAGTGTCTCTAGGAAAAACTGCATTACTGTCCAAAATACACAGAATATGTCACCCAGAAAAGGTAAGGTCTAAAGGGTTGAATTGCTGAACGGCCCCTGTAGAATCTGTGATTCTACATTCTCAAAAAAAAAAAAAATATGGAAGCAGGGAAACACATCTAAAGATGCTGGGCCTTTTTCTTGTGGTTAGTGGTTCTTGATTTCAAGTAGAACGCTCTTCCACTTGTTGGATTTCATGGGTCATGTCAGGATTGTTTAAACTCCACAAATATCATTATTTAATGAATTACTTTCTTTTGACTGAGCAACCCAGAAATCCAGATTGAACAGATTTCTCATACTATAGAGGGAATTTGTTTGAGAATTTGATTTTGTTTTGCTTTTGTTCTGATAAAAAGCAAAACCATCTTTTGTATAATTTTAATGAAATGAGCTGAATTCCCAAGGCTAAGAAAGAATAGCCTTTCTCTTTTGTACTTTGCAGTTTCCCACAAGCATTCACATACAAAGTAGCAATAAAACAGGACTCTAAATTCAAATCTGTGTACATTTTCTGTGACTACTACATAAATATAATGCTTTAACAATGTTGGCATGTACTTTATGTTTTTTAGGATGTCTTTTTTTGTCTGTCTATAAATTAAGAAGTTGTACCCCTTTCTACTTGCATGGAAATTACAGTACTTTCTAGCACTTAATAAGGATTTATTTTAATTCAAGTATTATCCATGATATTGAAAATTTAGACAAAAGTTTATTTTGCTCTTTGTTTAGTTCTATTTTAACTAACTATTACTTTGGTTTTGTCATGCAAGAAACTGTGATGAGTAAAGAAAAACCATTTTGGCATTGTAATGGCATAGAAGTATATTTAATAGCCTTGTTATCTGACTGGCTTACATATAGATGGCTTGAAATATCCTGTTGAAATAAAACATAAAAATATGACATGCTGGGAAGAGAGTGACTGTTAAACTCGCTAACTGCCTGATGTGCAGCAGCTATTCACACTGTCATCACTAATATTGCTAAGGATTGTAGAATACCATTCCCTAAACTAAATGTTGAATACTGATCTTTCCTAAAATCAAGCCACAAAACTGTGATGGATTTTCATCAGCTGCAGAACTTAATTTTCATATGTATCTGTTGAAAGAAATGAATATCTAGAGATGTTTCCTATCATGAAATTTATGAACATGGAGATCTGAAACAGTTTGCAGAGAAATATAAAAATTGTATATCTCACAGGTTTTTTTAGCTTTAGAATCAAATTATTTCATTAAAATTACCATTCCAACAACACTTTCCAGCAGAATAATACACATATAGGTCTCTTTGGAAGTAGTCCCTCCTATTTATTTTCAGGGAAACTACAACAGATGCAAAGACCACAATAGTTTGATAGAACAAATTCTCAGCTACAAAACAGTATTTTTCAACATAGTCACCACTATTAGCTATGCATTTTTTACAGTGATGAATAACAGCCTGTATGCCATGCTTATAAAGATCTGGACTGGTGGATATGATCCATTGTCGCTGCCTCTGAAAATGGAACACAGCACCCACCGCCTCACTATGCTTATATCTACTGTTTGATCTCCATGAATGTTCAGTAAGCATCATCAATGTCAGTGAGTGTCATTTTTGGTTCATGGACTAATTCAGTTCAACACCTTTGCTTGATAAACCCTTCCATGTCAGATTCCATTTTGCCAGACTACCCCTCTGTTATTGTTTGTTGCACAACAACAAAACATAATGGGAAGGTTAAACCTCTACATCAACACTTGACATTGCCTTTGACATTGTGGAACAACATAATAATAGAGGAGACATAATTTCAGAGCAGCTCTCACACAGTTAAATACAGATCTTTATTACTTCAGATTTGAGCAGGACATAAAATAGTTTTGATTGATGCTATGGTATTTAATGAAACAGCATTTTCATAGAAAGTGTTCGTACGAAATAGAAACTAATTTGGTTTCAGGAACATTTGACCCAGAATCTCATTCTGACGTGACCACTTCCCCCTTGATTACTGATATTTGACAGCACCCCTTCTATTTTTGTAAAATATCTCTGAGTTCCACCTGTCCTTTTTTGCAGGACTGTGCCAAAGGGAGGTACCTACTTTTAGAGGAGAAGCTGGAAATCTTGAAAAGCAATTCCTTTCTTCAAGATCAATGATACCTCAGAAACAGTTTGCATAATTCTATTGTTTACTTGAACTAAACAATTTAATTTTTCTGACTAATAGTTCTACCTCTCTCCCTTTCAGTATGTATGTATGGGTTTCCCAACTTTTCTAGTTTACGAACTCAGTGTATTCTAGAGTCAGCTTTAATTTTATGTAACACAAAATCACTATAATAAATTGAGAAGCTTGGAGCCAAGTTCTTGTGCCCTTTGAGCCTGGGCATGTGATTAATTCAGCTTTTATATGGGTTACTGTCCTTAAGATGCCATAGCTGACCATAAATGGGCTAGACTTGCTATAAAGTAATACGTGTGTGTAAAACTGCAATATAGACTGCATTAAGTTAAGCCTCTTCAAATGAGGTTTAAGATAGGATTTTTTTTTATTTTTTTTCCTCCCTCACAAATATATGCACAAATATAGTTAGGATGCCTTAATTATTTAAAAATAACTTACTAAGCTGCTGTATATTGACTACATTTCACTATATGCTAATCACATTTTTCATTATGAAAATGTCAGCATTATTAATCATGGAAATGAAAGTGCTTGCCACAAACTTCAGTATGAAGAGTCTTTAACCAGCCAAGCTGGTTGTATTCTGCCAGAAGGTTTGGATAAATTTCCACATCCTCAATACTTGTCTTTTCAAAACTTTTATTTTGTGTCTGTGTATATGAATGTGTGTGTGTGCATTTTTTGTGTGAATAGATTTGTTGATTCTTTTTTTCCTTTATCAGCTGGTTACCTCAGAGAAAGACTGGCTAACTTACAGCTAGACTGGTCTAGAGGTGTAGTACTAGTGCAATAATATCTGGTGTGATTATACCTATTGCAAAGAGTGCTTTTTCCTTTCTACCTTAACTGTCAATTCTCCAGTGGATCAGTCTACATGGTCACAAGATTTGGGAATTGGAACATAAGATAAAGACTTGCCCTCCTGAAATAGACACCACATCTTACTTAGTTTCAAAAAAAAAAAAAAAAGTGCTAGTGTAATTGAGCTTTGACCTATGATATTTTTGGAATGAAGATTTATTATTCATAGAAGTTCTAGTAACCTCCCATCTGGGTCTTGCTGACAGGTTAAATACAACACCTCCCAGTGTAGCATCTACTTTGCACTTATCTGATAAAATAGTGGCTATAACATTCTTATTGTTAGGAACATAACTGTAGTTGACCCTCATCAGAACATAGTTCTTAAAGAAGAGGAAAATAAAGTTTATTAAAAAAAAAAAAAAGGAAAGAAAAAGTTCACTTATATGTATCAACTTTTTATAATAAGATAATTTCAAACTGAGCCTGATTTTTGTCTCCTTACTTTGGTCTCTCTCCAGACTAGATATTTTTGAGTTCTGACAATCTACCATTGATTCATATACCAACATATATAAAGAATAGCAAGGCCCAGAGATTGTTCTTTGCCTGTGTCAGATAATATTTGAGCACTGCTGCTAACTAATAATGTGTGCTCACAAAAAGGCTCAAGCTGCTGAGTTAATAGATAATTACAGTGTCAATTGTCCAAGTAGTAAAATATCCAAATCTCCTATAGGAAACTGTGAATACATTGGGACCCAAGTGTACAGAATTAACTGCCTGGCTTCAATAAATACAGAAAGAAAACTTCTTAAAAGTTTAGTATGTCATTAGTGTGAAATCTTTTGAAGATTTTTTTTTCCTTCTACTTTCTCCAAAGTACTATTTAAGAGTCAGAACAATTCAGGGGACTGCTGCGGGTAGAGTTCAAAATGCAAAACCTCTCTTAATATCAGAGAGAAAAAGAAAAATAGAATTTCTGATGATTTTTCAACTGTGTTACTTTCTTTGGGACAATATATAAAAGTTAAAATATATTTCAACAGCTTTTCCTTTTTTACTTTTTAAATAGCCATGAAAAGGTGTAACATTGGCTTCCACTTTCAAGGTGAATTGCATATAATCTTTTTGTTTTCTATTATAGATCACATGTATCTATTCATTATTTTAGAGTTCCTCAGGGTTCCTGAACTGATGCTTAATGTCATCAAAAGAGCAGCAAAAAAGAGGGACAAAAATGCAAAGCGAGAGTTGCATGGCTTCAGTTAGCCCAAGTAATCAAAAGGGAAATGTTGGCTATAATTCTCATGGCAAGAAAAATGGGATAGAAAAATATAACTTCTGTAATAATAATATGAATCCTCAAAATCTGGTCTTCTTATTGAATGGTCTGCCTTTCTATTTTTAAGCTAAATGAAAAGTTAGAGATTAGAGAGGAAAAACTAGATCAAACTATATATATATATATATATATATATATGTACTTTTTCCATTGGTTATTGATACATGGTCTTTGCTTACAATTATTATTATGAATACAAATAAAACATCTTGGGATTAAATCTAAATTACACAGCTGTTTCAAGGATAGCATTGGTTATAGAAAAGGGGTGAAAAATGTGTGAACTAAGGTTTTCAGTTGCCCAGCTAAGAGTAAAAAGCATTTAGAAAGCACAAATTATCTTCTTTCTTAAAATGCTTACATCTTTCTCTCTGGTGTATGGAAAACATATCTGTGTGTCTACTTCCTTCATTAACTGACACCAAGTTCAGATTTTTAGAGCTAAGAGATTAACCAGTGTCATCTTCACATTTTCTCTGAGACAGTGGAAACGATGAGGGGATGTGGACTTTAGACTTACGCTACTTGGCTTTATCTGAATTACAAACTTTATTTGAAAGGAATGAGCCTGGACCTGGAAGCTTCTAACTTGATAAAGCTATCTGAGATCGCTAGGTCTACTTCCACCTTACTCACAAATCTCTTTTGAAGGAGGAAATTTAAATGGTAAAGTCTCATCTGAATTATTTTCAAAGCAACTTTTCAACATTTTTAAATAGATTTCAAAGGAGTATAAAATACTTTATCAGAAAAGTAGTCAGAAAAAAAAAAGTCATTTATTTTCAAAAGCGTTATTCAAGGTTGTTCTACAATAGCTATGAATCATTTTTATTAAAGATAAAGGAGATTTTTGGTAGAATAACATTTTCTACATGGGACAGATATAAAAAGTAGCTGAAGTCAATACGGAGATAAAGGTGCCTTTTCTGCAAAAATGTATTTCACAAGTACCTTTTCTTTACCCTCAAAACTATATAGCAGAACTATGTGCTGAAAAGTAATAATCTTAAGTTAATTACAAAAGTAAGACATTTCTTCTTTTTTTTCTCTGTGTTACATTATTGATTTTTATTATTTTGCAGAAATGGCAAATGTGTGTTAGATTATTTTAACAACAGACATTCTGCAGTGATTGCCTGAGTGAAATTGTATGACAACACACTAATGTCTCTGAAACAGATACCTCTGCTGAATGCTTGATGGTGAAGAAGCAGCATGTATCTCTGTGTGGGAGCTGACTGTACAGAAATTGAGAGGATTTTCTCAGTTAATGCTACTAACTGTATTTATAAACAGCTGCAAATTCTGTCTTCTCTATGACTTAACACAACTAGATTATGTATGAAAATAGTACTTTCATAGTGTCTTACCAAAGCTGTTTTGTGAAGTGACATGTGTGAGTACAGACCAAGCTTAAAATAACATTTCAAGTTCACAATGGAATAAGTGAGGCAACAGTTGAAAAACCCCAGTGTTTTGAAGATAGGTAGGATATACTTAGACAGTGTGATTTATTTGTGTCTTTTGTGTGTAACAAATAAATGAAAATTTATTCGCTAGCTGAGAATGATTTTTCTTCTCCAAATCTCAAATTTTCCACATTCTCATTTCAGCTAAAGTACTAGTAAGTGCCCAGGGAACAGTATATGATGCTGTTTGAATCAGATAACAGGCTTATAGTTTTTGAGGGTACCTTTGTTACTTCTTTTAAATAAGAGACTAGATACTAACTCTTCTCTCTTCCATACCTTTGCCTTCACATGCAACTGTCAGTTAAACAAGGAGCACAAGCATCTCAGTTTCAGAAAATGGTATTTTCTGTATTTTGAACTACTGTTACACTACAATCTTTACTGTTTTACTTGGTGTCTTAAGGAGAATGTAAAAGGAAAGATTTGAGAGAGTTGGAGTTGTTCAAACTGGAGAAGAGAATGCTCCATGAAGTCCTTATAGTGGTCTTCCAGTACCTAAAAGGGGCCTACAAGAGAGCTGGAGAGAGGTTCAGCAGGGACTGTAGTGGTAGGACAAGAAAGAATAGTTTTAAACTAAAAGAGGGGAGATTTTTTGCTCAGAAGTAGTGATGTACTGGCATGGGCTGCCCAGAGAAGCTATGGATGCCCCATTCCTGGAAGTGTTCAACGCCTAGCTGCTGAACTTTTAGGAAGAGGCACTAACCATTACAGCAAGATTTGATGAGATGTTACTGGGAACAGTAGGGGAATTTGGACAACTATATAAAGAAAATCACTTAATAACTAGAATCATAGCATAGAACAAATGGAGTAAGCTGGTGTCTTGTCCCACATGCTGGGTTATGAGGAAGGTGAATCTTCAGAATCCCACCAAAAAGGGCAGTCTGTTTTCAGCAGGGTCATAGGAGTGATGGAGTCACAACAATGACTCTGAGGAGCAATATATGGCAATTTTTTGAGATTTTTAACAACAATTAATGAATTACTTTGAGTCAAAATTGGGTAGCATTCTAAAACCATAAAACTATGTGTATAGAGTACTTCATCACAGGTGATATATTTCCTTGTCAACTACTTTAATGTGAATTTAGACAACAGTTGCTAAAGAAAAATGAGTAAAAGAAGCTTGAGAGGAAGAGAGAGAACAGAGAGGTTTGACAACTCATTGGATCCAGCATACTCTTATGTCACGGGTCTTCATCCATGGGCAGTGGTTTGGCAAAGGTAAATTTGAGTGCTCATTTTTATATAGTCTTTTTGTTTCAAGTCTTCTCTCAGTGTGACAGGTGTCCGACATCTAAATAGCAAGGTGTTCTGGAAGACCCTAACAGAAGTATTAGTGTATCTAAACTTACATACATTAGCAGTACACTAGGCTTAGAGTATAGAGAAAGAGAAAGTTTATAGTTTCAGGGACTCAGGGCAAGAAGAGGCATGCGTATGGAAGCATAGGTTTCCATAAGACTGCTACAACATTTGTGCCTCCACAGCTCTCCTGTGGATCAGTAATTATGTGTGTATTATAGCTGAGTTTATACCTAAAAATTGTCTATGACTATACTAATGTGAAGACAGTATTCATGGCAAAAATGTATGCCAACATCCACTGTTTGGTCACCATAAACATTCAGCAAGTATGGGTGAAACTCTTTTTTTCATGTGGAGGAATTCAATCACATGTCTTTGCCTCATATGTACTTCCATGTCAGGCACCATCTTGTCAGATTGCCCCTCTGCTGCCATTTGTCACACGCCAAAAAAATGTAAAGGAATATTGGTGGGAATGTTCAATCTCTACTTCCATACCAATATCCACCTCTGATGTTGTGGGCCAACATAATCAAACCGGAAGTATTACTATCTGAGCAACTATCATATAAATGAATGTTTCCGTATCTCTGACCAAAGAAAAGGCTTCACTTTAGCAGGTCACAATAAATAATTAAATACTATTCCTTTACACTCCATTCTCACTTATCTTGAACACATCAGTTAATTTTATCAATATCTTCTTCAAAACACAACCAAAGAATGTAGTTGTGACTTTGAATTTGAATCTGTTTAAGAAATAAAGTAGCAATAAGGCATTCATGAAAGGAGTGTAATTTTTTCCTTGGTATTACTAAGGTGTAAATTCAGTTCCTTCTCTTTGTGACTGCATTTTTGGCAATTGAAAGAACTTACTTTAAAAACAATAAAAAAGCTTTCACTCAGCATAATTTATCACAGAAACTTCATGTGGTCCTTTTAGGTCTATATCACTTCCACTAACCTGTTTTCCTTTAAAATGGAAAGGAAAGCTGATGTTTTTGAAAATTCAGGCTCTTTTTTTGTATTTATCTTGTCCAGTACCAATCAACAGCAAATAATAATAATTAAAAAATCTCCTTTTTTTTTTCCCGCATTCAGAACATCTATCACAAAACTTTTTTTTATCTTTATTTTTTGACAGACAACATTCTGTGTTTGTTTGTTTGTTTGTTTGTACATCTATAGGAAAAGTATTTCTTTTCATCCATATTTCATCTTTGATTCTCAACTACAGATAGTGACATCAATGTTGAAAAACAAACAAACAAAACATTAATTTTGTGGTTCTACAGCTACAGTTGGTAGTCTAGTTATTTTTAAATAAATTTTTTAAATCCTTTCCTAACTACAAATTTCTGCATGACCAAATGGGATCAGCTGCAAAGCATCCCAGCCAGCAAAACTGGCACGCTGTCACTTAAAAACACTTGGTGAAGCTCTTAAGGAAAAACATCTGCTGTGTAAGTTTGGCTCCTAAGTGCCTTTAAGGAGTCAGCTGTATGAAGAATGACAGACAGGCTGAGTATATGTCACAGTGCTACATCTTAGCCTTTTCATCAGTGCATTTAGTTTGTCAGGGCTTATCTTGAAGACACTAGATAACAGGTTAAGAAATCTCAAAATCAGAAATACCATTAAACTGAACTGAGAAGGATAGCGTAATGAAGTTTTCTTGACTTCTTAAATATTCTAGTTTCAGGTTGGTTTTAAGTGTGAACTTATGTAGATTTGCAGGTTTCCTAAGTCCAAATGCTTATGCTACAAATACATTTTATGATAATTTCTGAGTTGTGGGCTGGATGTTCTCCTTTTAGGCACCTTAAGTGTTGAAAATCAGGATCTTTTACACTGGTAATCAAAATAGAAATTTAGACCCACCTGCAGAGATTGATGAGGAGGAACCTTAGCATCCTCACTTTGCAACTGGAGGAGGACAAAGGATAAGCAAGCCTAGCACCTTGGCTGATGATGGAACTCCTCCATCTGTTCAGGAGTCAGACATCCACTGCACAATTTCTCTCCTAGTGGGGGAAAAACAACAGTCATCTCTGGAAGTTCATACCAGTGTGCAGAACATGTGAAATGTCAGTGACTACCTATCTTAATGGCCTATAAAGACAACCTATAGCAGCCAAATTAGGTCTCCTGTCTGACTTGGATACCTACAGATAGATGTAGCTGGCATGCAGAACTGCAGACTCTGTATGCTAATCCTCTGCTACAATAGTACCATACTGTGCAATGAACTGAGCAGTGCCCATGCATTGTTTTCTTGAACTCTATTTAAAGAACTGTAATTTACTGGAAAATATATTCCTGAATATTACACTAATAACACTCCTGAGTCTCTTTTATCACTGGCCGCAATCGAAAGGGCAGATCTTGAGCTACTGTAAATCATGCTAGCTCAATTGATTTCAGTAGAGCTATATTGATTTACTGCTGCAGAGGATCTGGTCTAAAATATTTCTGTGGTATTGAGTGCTTTTCCAAGGGAGGCAAAAGATTTACAGGCTGTACAATAAAACTGTGAGTCCTCAGCATAACCATTCTCAATGAACAATGTATTTCTTTGTCATAAATTGTAGATAAACAATTAACTTGGTAGGCCCAAGTGGGATAAAATATGAAAATGGATATCTAGGGTGTGCATTGATATTAGCTTCTATGGAACATCTTAATCAACATTAACAGAAAAAGATTTCTTCTATTACATGCATCATATTGGCATAGTCGGAATACATGGCCATGCTGCAACCGCTTGTGTCCCATAATTGGAGGAGAGAAGATGAAGATCAGTGATATGTCTTCTAATCAGACTTATTGCATATAGCTTTTTACACTTGATACAAAATGCTTATAATGATAATTAACAAAGTTATCTGTGCAAATATACATATATACTGAATACAGTGAGAGGAATGAGACTTCTACATTTAGTGTTCAGTTCATTAAAAATTTTGAAAGGTCATTTCAAGTACCGTAATGACTTTTGTTCAAAAGCATGTTTGAATTTCACCCTTCTCTCTCTGAAGACAGAACAAGAATTGATGTTGTAGGAAATGACTGCACACTAGACTATTTCAGCAGTACTTTAAAACCTGGAATGTAGATTAGCAGTTGACCAAGAAATGTATGTGACAGCTGCCTAAAACACAAGTAGATATCTTGTGAAAATGATCTTACAGTGTTATTACCTTATTGGTAATATTGTCAGTGGGTGCCATTTTTTTCCTCATGGTGGAATTCAGTTCTACGCCTTTGCTTCTTGTGCACATTCGAGTCAGATGCCATTTTGTCAAACTGCCGCTCTCCTGCTGTCTATTACATGGCAACAAAATGCAATTGAATATAAGTGGTGGGAAAGTTTAACCTCTACTACCATGCCACCAACATTAACGTCTGATGTTATGGTCTGATATCATAAGCCAATATAAGTAAAATAGGAGGCGTTACTTTCTGAGCAACTGTTGTACATATATTTGCATAAATATCCTGCAGTGTTCTCAAATTTCTCCTACCTGTAACAAAATAAATTCCAGAAATGGGAAGAGTATTTGCATTCTTCTAGCCAGTTCTAAAGAAGGATAAAAATGATATTTTGTTTTGAATATTAATGTAATTGTCTGTGTAAATATTTGCTGTTTGCCATATTAGCTGTGTCCTTCCCCTACATGGTGAGAGTCAAAAGTACTAATGAGTGCAGGTCTTACCGGGTAGCTAAGGGAAGGGTTACTGCATAACCTAACAGCAATTTTTATATCCCAAAATATTTTTTCCTCCTCCGGTTCTGCAATTGAGAGCTAACATTTTATCATTTCAACATGCCATACAGTTACAGTGTGCACTGATGTGATTCACTGAAATGTCAGTTCTACCTAAAAATTGAAACTTGCATCACACAAACATTTTTGACTAATGAGGTTGCTGTTGCTCATACAGTAGATTTCCAAGGCAACATGAGGAGCTGATCTTGTCTGGGTAGTTGTATGTTATTCATGTATCACAAAATACTTCTGATTTTACCTTCACAATTTCTGAACTCCACAATACCTAGATTAATTTTTGTTGATCTGCAAAAAATCTGCTTTTTTTTTTTTTTCTAAGAGTGACAGTAATGCCTCCATGGTTGAATTATTCCATGTTTCACCGCCTAATAAACAGGAATGAGAATTACTCCTTAATATTTATTTCCTGGAAATGTTTAATAAATGTAGAAGGTAGCATCACATTATAATGTCTCATTCTGCTCTGTGCTGGAAGTAAGATTTGAACAGAATAGTATTTGTGAAAGTGATGGAAAATCCTTTCTGTGACAGCCTCCTTCATTCTTTATCCATTCCTAAGGGTCAATATGCATAACATCTCCTCAAGAGCTACAGTAATTCCAATCATTTAATATTCAAATGTTCAAAGAATCAAGAATGAAATAAATCTATGGTGATTTTGCAGAAAAGGTAAAGCATGAAGTCTTCTTCTTTACATCTTTATGGTCTTAATAGTTCCTTAACTTGCTCCAAGAAAGAAAATAACTTGCACATCTGCAACATACCTCATAGGTCTTATTAGGTACCAGTTTGATAAAGGTTTTTTAAATAATCTTATAGGTTATTCATGTCCTTGAGAGTTACCATGCAATTTTCTTGTGGAAATTATTTGCTGGTATGGATAATGAGTACTGGAACATGTAAAATATTCCAAGAATTTCTCCAAATCTATATTTCATTTGGGCAATATAGAGGGAAAATGGAGTGAATGGAGATGGCTATACAACTCGAACCCTGGACATAAAACTTTTAATCCTCCCCTCTGCAGTCTCACTGAAGATTTATTTATTTTCCTGGCCTAAGTAACCTGGGATTGCAATTTCTAAAAACCTTGCTTTCACTGTCTTTCTATTCACTAAATAATGTGTTCTTTTATTGCACTTAAAGTATCAGTTTCTTTAAGGAAGTAGTAGCTAAATGAAATAGAATAATTTGACATATGATTTCTTTTTATTTATTGATTTTTGTGCACAGATTTCAAAAATAACTTTTCACTGCATTATCTCTTCATGTCAGGAAAGTCTGATTCCTGGATGGATAGCTACATTAGTTCATAAGTATATTTAAACAAAACAGGAGCATACACTCAAATTATTGTATATTGTTTAATTGTTTTTTTTTTTTTTTACACAGTTCATCCCTGTACATAGGTGTAGAATATCAACTATCATAAATGATTTTCTCATACCTGTATGTACATTTAATGTTATCTTATACCAAACAAGGTCTTAGTGAACTAGGGTTAGGATGTTCAAAATGAACAGTGTCATACACTACTTCTCTGCTGCTTAGAAAGTGCAGACTGGGGAAAAAGGGGGTGGAGTGCTGATGTTTTACAGGTGATCTACATTGCGGATACTTTGGTTTGTTTTACACTGGTATGAAATACCAGCAGTCTGGAATCACTTACAAAGGCAAATTGTCCATTTTGGCCCATCTCTCTCATGGATGTCCTGAGCACCAGATGGATGCCTGAATATGCAGAGAGCTGGAGAGAAAGCTCAAGCTGCTCTACCAGCACAGTGAGTAGCCAAAGAGCAGACCAGCAGCAAATCAAGCAGCCAACAAAAGGATGAGGCATCTGGCCAGGGGGAGAAATTTGGAAACTCACAGGAAGCTGGGAGCTGGGCAGTAGGCAAGCTGGTCAGGAGCAAGATGTGCTCTTAGCCAGCTGGCCAAGATCCCAGCTAGTTGGCTTGATAGCTGGCTGGATGATTACTTGTCATTGCACTAAAAGTCCTGAGGCCATCTCTGCAGTTCATGAAAATTACAGAAAAAGGCCTTATTTCAGGTTATTTTTTTTATTGTTCTGAATGAATATAATGCAGGCCCATAGTTATGACTGTGAATAAACTTCTGTGTTCAAAGTCTTGTAAAACTGGACAACTGTAAATAAACTTCAAATAAGATAGATCTGCAAAATGAGCTAACTCTCACATAGCTGTTAAATACAATCACAGATAATGGTTTAAAATTATCTTTCCAAGTATTTTCTCCCTGTAGATTCTAATATAGGTTAAATGTAAAGAGAATAGAAACTTGCTTGAAACGTGATGAAATATTTCCATGTTTCCATTCTTTAAACAATTCTACTTACTGCAAATATTACATAAAATCACTTTTTCTAATATTTGCAAGAGATAACATTTTTCTTATTAGACTAATGGAGTGGTAAAAAACTTCATGAGATCTAAAACAAAATCAGTAAGCTTCAAATGTAAAAACAGTTTTTAAATCCACTGCAGAATATGATTCAGGATAAGCATTAGTAGACTGGACAGCAATCCATCTTAAGCTGCTTGAAAGTTTGTAGAGTGTGTTACCCAAAAAGCTGCAACCTCAGCTGAAACAAAGTCACATACACTTCATATCTGCAAAATGCTTTTGGTATGACTTGCAAATTCTTTTACGATTTTATATAGAATATTAGATTTAAACTCAATCTTGTGCCTAGAGACTACAACTACAGTTCTACCAAGGTCATTCTGCATACACAGGAAGTGATAGACTAAAGCGGATGGTGATTTCTTTCAATCATACAGATCAATCCTTAGAGAGACCCAGCAAGTTTCATCACTCTGCATCCTGTTCCATAGCTAGTGCTTAAAGTTTAAGAATACTTAAGGTTAAGTATAACTGCTTTCTTCTGCCCCTGCTGCAGACTGGAATATAAGGATACATAGTGTTGAATATAAGGATATATAGTGTTGAAGGCTGTGCACACAGGCAGTTCTCATTTTAATACTTCACATGTTCTCTTTAACATATGAACAATCTGAAGGACAAGTAGGCATCAGACACTGTGATTATAGTTTTACTGCAGCAATATTATGAGCCTTTAAGGTTAATATGATTGTGGCATATATAATCTACTTGCTGGCAAATGAACTCCTGTGTTCAATTTTATTATGGTGATGTGTAAATTTACTAATGATTTTTCTTGCAGCCTATTCATGCTAGTCATTTTGTATTTTCATCACATGAAAGAGGAATTATTAAAAAAAAAAAAAAAAATGGAATCCTGTTAAAATCTGGAGCCCAGCTAAGCAGGTCATTCGTCTGTAGATGACAGTTCAAAATAGGTCTGCTGCTCCAGCATGATGATCTTTGTGTCCAGTTTGGTAGATACAATTGTCTGACTGAAAACATCTGCCAGAATGATTGACATGATCAGGCAAATATCCTAAATTCCTTAGTCTCAGCCAGAGTCTTGAAGAGTCAGCATGCTTGCTGCTGAGAGAGAGAGAGAGAGAGCTGAAGGATCAGTAAACACTTTTGACCAGGAAGGATAACACATTCCATGAATGTCTTCTGCATGCAAGAGCAGCAGGTAGGAGGAGGGGCTCTCTTATCAAGGTTCTAATTTTGACTCAAGAACAAACTGACTTTTTCTTTTTATGATAGTTATGTTCTGCTTTGATTCTGAGTCAAAGTTTTGATTTGAATTTGATAATGACAAGAACTGATGATTGATCCATGAATAAGCATTAGGTGGTTGAATTATAATCTAGAGCCGACAGCTGAGCTAGGCTGTATCCATGCAAATCCATTAAGAAAAATGACCACCATAGATTTTGAACTTGTAGGCTGATAATGGCAGTGATGTAATAACTGAGGAAACTACAAACTGTGATTTCCTTATCATACATAGAATAATGTATTAAGAAGTAGTTAATAGTATTGCAGGTAGAGGTGTAGCCTGAAGAATGTCCTATTAAGTCTTCAAAAACCTTTGATTTACCTTTCTGACTGAGAGAAGATTGTTAACTAAACTGGTTTGTTTGACTGAAAAACAGTCATTAACCTTCAATCATGATCTTCTTATTTGTATTAAGATAAAATATACAGTGGTTTTAGCTACTAAGAAATAGCACAACACCAGAAAAAACTGCAGAATGTCTTAAATAATGATTTTAGATATATTCTGAATAAATAACAAATTGAAATAATTAAATGAATACTCATGCAATCCAAGATGAAAAAAGTGAAATCCAGAACAATCTAGGCATGTTTCACAAGCTGTCTGCAAGACTTTGGAAAGACTAGTTCAGTCAGTGCAGAAATTTCCAACTGGGATGTTCTGCTTGTTCAGAATCAGATGCATTGTTTATCAGAAATCAGTATTTAATACTAATTTTAGAATGATAAATAAATGAATAAATAAAACAGCAACAACAACAAAACAGATACATAGAGATCACCCTAGGGTAGCACCCAGAGAAGTACCCTGGAATTTGTCCAGAAACACAAGACAAATATGCTTCTCAAATATGAGGCATTTCTGTTGTCATTTAGTTTTTATGCAGATATAGTACTATCTATACTATTTCTGAACTTCAAATTATGCTCTTTTATCAGCTGAAGTACAGTATTTCTACAAGCAATTTCTAGATTTAATTATGTTAATTAAAGTAAGATTCAGAATTATAACGCTGGTTTTATTGTTAGAATTTTTCAACTTTTTTACATTTTTAGTTTTATGATGCACTTAAACACTGGCTATGAATTTTACTGTCATTCTGTATAATGTTTTTTGTCATTTTAAAACAAGCTTATAATTAATGTGTGAAGTAAAGTTATGTGAAGTAGGAGAGCAAAAAAATGGTACCTATAAATCTAAAAGTGTTTACTATCTACAAGCATCTCTGCACTATTTCTCCAGTTAGATATATTGTTTCATATATTGTTTCTAGGTGTAGTGGCAGAGGGACCAGTACAAATGGGATGTGGCACAAGGAAAGGAACACTCACCCACCTCCAAGGATCTAGGCTCACAGGAAAAGAACTCCAACAGAAGGGATCTCCAACAAGAGATCTTTTCTCAGTGGCAGTCAGCCCTTGAATGATGACTAAGAAGTGTGGAGCCTGCCTCCATCCCTTCTGGTTGCACAGATGAATTGCCTTCGGCTGTGCTTCCAGGGCTGACTGGGTCTTTTCTCCAAGTGCTCAATCAGTGGGTCAGGTTGTGACTCAGCAGTTCAGGTTGACACAATGTAAGATGACTGATGATCGTTCGTGGTTGAGGTTCACATTCTCTCATTGGTCAGTGCTCGACGGTGTTACTGGAGGCATGCAGTTGTTTGGCACAGGTCCATCCTATGTTCCATCAGTCCCACAAAGGCCATCACCAGGTCATGTGCTTGATCTCATGGCAACACTGAAGCACTTCGATGACATTTTGTTCCTGGTGATCCTAGAGGCTCCAAAGCCTCATGGGGAGTAGAACAGATGTTTCAGAGATACTAAAAAGGGGAGATCTGCCCTCCAAGGCAAGATACAGGCCATATTCCTGTCCGGGGTCAACATTTCGGCCTGTATTGGGCCATCTGTACCATGCCCTTTGGCCAGATATCTGTGACTGTATATCAAACACCAAAGGGGGGGATTCTGGCATGATGAAGGTCCCCTTACTGATTAAGACCAGAGTGTTGACCACAATATCAGTAGGCTGTATACTGATTACCAGAGGGACTGCTGAGCTTCCCACCTCCAATAATCTCTCCCAGAGTGCAAGTAGGCCACACCAGTTTGGTCCTACTTGCATTTTCCAGGGCCATTCTATTCTATGGGTCCCAGGTTCCAGATTCTCAGAGGCAGAGTCATTGTCATTATTAATTTGGGTTCTTACCTGATTGTCAGTGCCTGCAATTTGGATCCCAAGAAGGGAGGCCCATGTTGTCTGTATCATCTTGAAGGCACTGGATCTGCCATCTCTAAGTCTTTCATTCAGGTCCTACAGGGTTTCATAGAGTCTCTTTGTCCACCCTTTCAGGGACTGAGAGTCTGTCTTCAGAGCAGCCTTGAGAATACTGTTACAGCATTAAATAAGGCCTGCCCCATCAGTTTATATGGCTGATAGAATCATCACAGTGTTGTTTTCTTCTGCCCAGTGTTGTACCATTGTGTCAGTAAAATGAGTCCCCTGGTTGCCCTTGATGACTTGAGATGTCCCGTAGGCAGCCATCAACTTGGTGACTGCCTTGATGGTACACGCCTAGTTCATTCTTGTCACTGGACATGCCTGCATTAGCCCATTTACTGTGTCAACGCAGGTAAGGGCGTATCGTGCCCCCTCAGACCAAGAGAGAGGTCCAGTGTAACTGACCCCTTATCACTGGAGAGGACTGTGTCCTCTGGCAAGATGGGCTGTTGTTTCAGGCAACGGTCTCAATCTCCTCTTGGAGCAAGCATCATAGTCTCAGCATGCCTGGATGATTTCAGATAGCTGTATGGGCAGCCCCCATGATTTGGCAGCTACCCACAGTGTCTTCTGTGCGGCATGCTGCAGCTTCTGATGTAGCCAGTGGGTAATGTTCTTGGATGGTGAATACTAAATCCATTAAACTCAGGCCAGTGTGTCAGCTTCATCATTTCCTGGTGACTGTAGGGGTTGGTGGCCAGATACATGGTAGACATGTACAGTCCTGTGTTTAACCACATTCCATAAGTATAGCCACATATCTCTACTCCAAATTGGTTGGGTATGGATAGTCCATTCCTGGGTGGCCCACTGTGCAGTGCAAAGAGTGAGCCCCTGGTACACAGCCCTACTATCTGTGCAAATGTTCATAATACTGTCACTGGGTTCCTTGGTTATAATCATCCACATTACTTGCAGTTCTGTCCATTGGCTACTCTGACCATCTCCTTCTTCAAACTAGATTGTTTCAGTGGAGGGATGGTATGCTACTGTTCCCCACTTGCTCAGGTTACCCTTGCTTGACCCATATATGTACCACATATCTTCAGGAATGATACTTTCCTTCCTGAGCAGAAGTCTTATCCCGGGAAGCAACCATTGTCTCTTCTGACATACCACTGTGATACATCACTGGGCCTAAGTTTTTCTGAAGTTTTTCTTTCAATTATGATGAAGACAGACTATTCCTCTGGTTGAGACAAGTGACCCATCGTGTCACTGTCTGTGCTTGGGCCACCTCTGTCTTAGAAAGGTGGGTCAGATCTTTAACCCACCCCTGAATTGACAAAGTGGTCTTGACTATGGTTTCAGATGTTTGGGTTATTGGCTGTGCTTCCTGTAGTGCAGAGTAGGCAGCCAATAACTCTTTCTCAGTAATGCTATATCTTTCTTCTGCTCTGTGCCAGACTAGAAATCAAAACCTGACTGGGGTTCAAGCAGAACTCTAGCACTGCCACAGTCCCCAGCCAAAGCTGTCCTGAGTGACATGGATGTCCAGTTCAATTGGAAGGGTAGGATCAAATATACTCAACTGTGAAAGACAACAGTTGTTTGTTCTTGTGCCTTGAATCTTGCATTTTGAGGGTTGTGATCAGTGGTGCAGAGTCCAGTTGGAGGCTTGTACTTAGTGATGTTCCTCAGGAGTCCTGCTGGATCCACCTCTGTTCAACATCTTCATCAGTGACATTGATGAGGGGATAGAGTCCACCCTCAGCAAGTTTGCTGATGATACAAAGCTGGGAGGAATGGCTGACATGCTGGAAGGCTGTGCTGCCATTCAACAAGACCTGGACAGTCTGGAGAGTTGAGCTGAAAGGAATTGGATGGGGTTTAACAAGAGCAAGTGTAGGGTCATGCACCTAGGGAGAAATAATCACATGAACCAGTACAGGCTGGGGGATGACCTGCTGGAGAGGAGCTCTGAGGAGAGGGACCTGGGTATGCTGGTGGATGACAGGCTGGCCATGAGCCAGCGGTGTGCCCTGGTAGCCAAGAAGGCCAATGGGATCCTGAGGTGCGTTAAAAAGAGCATAGCCAGCAGGTTGAGGGAGGTGGTCCTCCCTCTCTACTCTGTCCTGGTGAGGCTTCACCTGGAGTATTGTGTCCTGTTCTGGGCTCCCCTGTGCAAAATAGACAGGGATATCCTCGACAGAGTCCAGTGCAGGGCTACAAAGATGATAAAGGACCTGGAACACCTCCCTTAGAAGGAGAGGTTGAGAGACCTGGGTCTGTTCAGCCTTGAAAAAAAAAGACTGAGAGGGGATCTGATCCATGTCTATAAATATCTAAGGAGCGGGAGGCAAAGAAATGTGGCTGGACTCTTCTCTGCAGTGTGCAGCTATAGGACAAGGGGAAATGGCCGCAAACTGAAACATAGGAAGTTCCTCACAGTGAGGGTAACGGAGCACTGGAACAGGCTGCACAGAGAGGTGGTGGAGTCTCCTTCTCTGGATTCAAGACCCGTCTGGATGCCTACCTGTGCAACCTGGTCTAGGGAGTCTGCTTTGGCAGGGGAGCTTGATCTCTAGAGGTACCTTCCAACCCCTCCAATTCTGTGATTCTGTGATTTTTTGCAATAAGACTCTGGTTTATGTAGGAGGTGAGTGGTGGGTGTCATGTTGTTGGCATCACTTAGCGGACAGTTTTACATTTGAAAGCATTTCTTTGGAGCTGTTTGCCTTTGAAATGGAGTGCTCAGGAGTGTTTACTGACAGAAGATCTGGCCTGCGACCAAATAAGTGGTAGGGGAGACTGGGGGTGATACCACTGTATCAATGAAGGCAAGATGAAATTTGGCATCTCCCTGCTCCCTCTTATCTGCTGACAAGGCCCGGAAGATGGGAACAACAAAATTCCTGCTGAGATCGAAAAGCCAGGAGCTGTAACTCCAAAAAGAGCTGACTAGAATATATTGAACACAATTGCTCATTCATATACTGTCCAGAATAGTACAATACCTGGAGTTACGAGGCAACAGAAGTCCAAATATTTCAGGACTGTATTTTTTTATTATTATTATTAATGTTTATTTAGATTTCTGTGTGTTTTTATGTCTTAAATGGAAAATAACTTTTCTTTCATATTATCTTAATATGCAAATACTTGATGACTGAAATAACTTACAAAGTCAAGATTGAGTATTTCTGTTGTGTGTGAAGATTCTCTGATATCAAATAATGTTGGGTTCTTTCTTTTCTGATATGTTTGATTACTTTTTCTTTCTTTTTTCCTTTCTTTAAGCTAGCAAAGACTTTTAAAACTCTATCCTGACTTTGCCAACACAGTCAAAACCTGTAGGAGAAATGGCTGATAGACAGATTTATGAAAGATTTAAGACTGTTTGCCTTAAAGTGTAGCAGAAATATTAATGGTAGCTTTCACATTTCTTGAGTTACACCTTCAAATTCTCCTCTTCTCATCCACCTGTATAAACAGTTTCTCAGAGTGACAGCAGTTATCACAGGAACCTTTTTTCTCCACTGAAACTCATGTGGCTTAGTTTGAGGCCCTGCCTGCATATGACTTCCTGCAGGCCTGTTTTCCGTTCTTCCAAGTACTCACTGACTTCAATTCCATCGCTTTTTTTTTGTCTGTTACATTCACTGATAGTCACCTCATAAAGTTATTGATCTCTTCTGCGCTACAAATTTACTGACTACTGCCATTCTTGCCATAAATGATTTCCATGGGGAAATCTTTAATCCATTGCTTTGAACTTAATTGACTTTTAAATTGCATTGAATGAAAGAATAAAATTCCATTTCAATTCTGTTTGTTTTGGTGGTTCTTAGCTAAAGGAAGAAAAAAAAGTTTCTGTCTTCAAAATAGGCAGACGTGTTTCTGAATATAGGTAGACCATGTTGTCAAATAGAGGGAATATATTTTATAATTTTTGCATATTAATGATTTTGTGTCCCTATTTGTTTAAAGGTACAAATTGTTTAGGAAGTTTGGTAGCATCTTCGTTGAATTTTGAAATACTGCTTCACAATTCTCTTCAGAAGGTCATGCTGTGTGTCTAAAGTCCTATAGGGACACGATTAATTTTCCTATTCAACACAGTGGGATTTGTAGGTACAAAAGTATTCTCTTGGGCTTTCCTGAATGGAGAAGCCAGAATACTGCGAAGTTAAGTGAGCTGGCCTTTAGGGCACAGCAAGAAGCTTTATGGTCTATGTTTGTCTATTAGCTTCCATGTAAAATATTCCTGCTTCTTGCTTTTGTGATCTTCTCATTCTTTGAAGTTTGAAAAAACTCTATACTTCAGGCACAGATACTGCTTATGTTAACTGGGAAGATGGGCACCTAAATAGCTGTCAGATCAGCTGAGATGTCATTGATTATATTCTCTGCCAGTATCAGACAGTGAATTGTAAGATCCTTACTCTAGTTTTTGAGTCATTTTGGCTATCAGCCATATCCAGCTTGGTTGTACAAAGCACCATCTGGTGATTACTTCAGCAGGCCTATAAGTTGAGGCATTTGCTTTCCATAAAAAGGAATATAAACATCTATCTGTTTCACAAATTACACTTCAGTTTTTGTAGAGATAGCACAGTTCAGTTATGGCAATTAATTATGCTGGCAAAATTATTTGTATGTAATTGTACTATATTGGGAAGCAAAAACATTTCCTTCTTTTTAACCTTTCAGTTTACGGCCTTTACTATTTTTATAAAAAGGATACTTGAAGGAGCATGTTCTGTACTGGACTGTGGAAGTGGCAGTGGCTTCCACAGCAATGTAAAAATTTACCCAACCATCCTTTGGTGCATTTATTGCTAAACTTCACTAGGGTTTAAGCCTGCGATTTTCTGCCTTTTAAGAGTAGTATCTGCAAGTCTGTAGATCATGATCAAAGTTATCAGTCATCAGTTATCATTTCAACTTTCAGAAATAGATGCCATAAGTGTCTTGGAAGATACTTAGAAGTCTGCAAACTGGAAAAGGATGAGAAATATTGCTTCATATATGCAACTCCATGATATGAGGAAGAACCCATGAATATCTGAGTACAGAGTGTTCCAGATGATCTCCCATTTTATGGTCAGAAATGAACAAGGATTACTGTATTCTGAATGCTACGTCCCATTCCGAGATAGTTTACATATCCTAGATGGTACCTATAAATAGAAATATAATCAATGTGTTAATTCTAGTATTACGATAATTAGTAATTCAGTCAGAAGGAGAGATGCAATAAACTGATGTATTCTCTTCAGCTTGACTTTTATCTATTCAGTTGATTGATAGATATAAACACAGACGCAGAAATGACAATAAAAGAAATTGAGATGGGTCCATCAGAATAAACAATAGCAGTAACTGTGTAATATGAGCAGCAAGTAATCAAAACTGCATCTATAAAGATCATGAGGTTGTGAAGTTTATTGTCCATGACAAAGAAAAACCAGGAAGTTTGTTGTTTTTATTTTTCCTTCTTCTACTTACTGTGGCAAAGAAAAAGTGATAGTATCAGCAGAAGTTAGCTGAGTAATTTTTTATTCATTATTTATGTCTTATAGTTACTATCTGCAGTCTCTGATCAGTTCGACAGTTTATGGCATAATGATCTTGCAGTTTAAACATTCTAAGTTTAAATCCCACAGAAGTGATACACTTCTGAAATAACATTGAGCAAGCCTTCAGTTGGTCATGATCATATTCTCATGTTCAGTGTGCATCAATCCCATCTTGCATCCACATTCGTATCTTAAGATACAGGGAACAAAACAAACTTCCTGGGCCTCACAGAATGTGGAAGGAAGTCACCAGGAGGAAGCAACTCATTCCAGGACTTAAAAGCAGTGAAACTGGAAGTAAAATCCAAAATGAGGGATATTTCCTGCCCTTCCTTGTCCAGCCTCTCAGTCTCTTTGTAGAAGTATGTTTTTCTATCCCAGCAATTACTGCTTCTGGGTGTTTCTGTTTTCCAATGGCAGTTCTGGAACTTCTGATGAATCAAATTCTTCCTAGTTGCTCTTAGCGATGTAATCTGTTGTTTATATTTAAAATAATTTTGTCTAATTAGCATCTACTCACTTAAACTTTGGTCTTCTTTTGTGGATTTTGATGAGTCATGTATATTCAGTTTTTGCTCTCATTTTCCTTCTAGACTTTCATTTTTTTCTACAAGGAAAATGAGAATGTGTTTAAAATCTGCTGAAAACTTGTATTTCCATTTAAGACCACTTAAGTATCCTCAGATACAGACTGAACTTAAAATATTAATTAAAATATCCTTTAGTTTTGGAACACAACAAAATCAGGTTTGTACAAGAGAAAGCTTATTAGTGTAATTAAACAACTAATATTAATAATTTGTTTATGGTTAACTAATCAGTAGCATCACTGCAGTAAATAGGAAGGCAGAGGCTGATAAGGAGTATCTTTCCAAGGCAAAATGACAGGAACCAACAGGCTGTCAGTATAGAAGGTTGCCTGAGGTAGGGTAGAAAGTCAGAGAAGGTCACTATTTTCCAATTTTGTAATTCAAGCATAATCATTACTGTAATATATAGCCTAACCCACTAAGATAAAATTGGTTCATGTGTTGTTTCTTGGCAGAAGACAAATAAATATCAGACAAAGGCAGTCATTATAACATCAGGATAATGATTTTCATTGGAATAGCATAACTTCTTTTTTCTTTTTTGGTGGTGGTGGTGCTTTCTTTTTTTTTTTTTTTTTAACTGCATTTATTCCAGATGATACATCAGAGTTGTAACAAAACTGCTGGAATAGAGCAGTGTCTACACTTGCCAAATGTGCAGGGCCTACTACGGTGCTGTCATTTCTATTGCAGAGGTGAGATTACGTCTGGAGGCTAGTTCCAGGATACTTTTTCCATTTGTCTAGGTAATGTGCTTAGTGGACAAGCTCAGTTTGTCTCTTCTATTATTTTTCTGGGTTTCATAAGGCTTCCAGCAACACAGAAAATTTTGTTGCAAAAGCTGTCAATTGTTTTAGCTGAGGGGTGGTGCTGTTTACAGTCATGTGCCAACTGAAACTTGTGCTGCCTGTGGATGGGTGCCACTCCTCTGATGTTCCAATTCAAAGGTAAAAAGGCTAATCTGCCTTTATTTAAACTAACTTATTTGGTTTCAGACCAAAAGAGAACAGAGAAGGAAGCTCATCTCATTTCTGTTGCTCTTGTCTGTGAGGGAGTAATGTCAAATATGAGCTGAGCTTAGCACCCACAATTCTCTCCCTCCCTGCCTTTTGGGTGACTGTCTTTATCTGATCTGGAACTGTAGAGGGAGAATGCTATAAGTCTCAAGATCATACTGGTTATTGCACATGCAGTTTAGATATTACCATATGTATATGATCGTTCATTGAGATGAGGGGCATTTACTATCATTAAAAAATAATAACTGTAAGGACCAAACTGGATGGGTTTTTAGTTGAGCATTCTAGTAGAAGGCTAAACAACAGTGTCTCTAGTGAAATATGCTGTAAGCTGTCATACCGTTTTAAGGCCAGTGTTATTTCACTAACTTTAACAGCAGTTATGGTATATAAGTATTATTTCAATAAATAATTCAGTTGTTACTCAGTATAATTAGTCATTGGTCATAAATTTTACCACAAAATAGCATTGAAGCATCTGGAATAAAGATATTATTGACAGTTGCTAGGCAACTTACTAATAAATTCAAATGACCAATGAAAGCAAGAAAGGAATGATAAAGTATGTTTATAAATTGAGAATAAGAAGGATGCTTATCAGATTATGACTGTCAAATCTACTAAGAGTTTCTTAGAGATGGTTGTGGGAATACAAGAAAGTATATTTAGAGCAGAAGCTGTGGAGCAGGATAAACAACATGAGAAAGGAAGGCTGAGAACCAAGGATACTCCAGAAGAAAAGGAAAACAAGTTCAAGTAAGCTGTGTGATGGCAGAACCCAATTGGAGGAAGAGTGTGTGGCTTGGAACGACTCATGACCCTGTTTGGATAAGCACTTGTATGCATGGTTAAGGACTGTTTTGGGGAGTATTGTATTGAAATGTATAGGCCTGTAGGAAAGTTACAAGAGAAATTTGTGAATATATATAAGGGATGTTAAAGCCTGTAATAAACGATTTGGATCATCTACATCTGAGCCTGTGCCTCAGACACTGCAGATGGTCTCTGTCATGATGGAGGGAATCAATTGAATTAAAAGTTATTTTTAATTCACTCTTTTAATTCAAATCAGTGCAAATATTTGATTCTTTGATGTTTAGCTGACTTGAAATCTTTGAATATTTTCTGGAATTTCTTTTTCCCAATTTTGTATGGCTCAATTTTGAAAAGTTTGGAAAAATAAAAAGATGAGATTCGTTTTCTAATCCAGAAAATGTCTCAGATGTTATTGCTTCTAATGCCTTTAAAGAGATCTGATATCAGAACACATCAATCTTAGTTTTGTTTGTTTGTTTTTAATAGATGAGAATAAGAGAATGTGTTGCAGTGTTCATGGACACCCATATGCAAAGGTGCAATATAAAAAATCATAGTATGGAAGATGTGGTATTACTATTATCTTTTTAGATATAACTGAACTTTTCAATGGAGTTACACATAGTACCTACTCTTGATCTTAACAAAATGAGCATCTAGTATCTAGTTTTAAGTTATTACAGGAACACATGGGTTATCTGTGTCAGAGCAAAATCCAAGTACTGTCTCTAGCTTCGTCTTTGGACACGTGTACTCTTAACTAGCATTTTCAGAGTATTACACTCTTCCCAGAACTAGAAACCAAAACTCTTAGTATCTGACAAGCTGTCTGGATTTTATTTATGCCAATGTGTATGGCATGATTTATGTCTGGACTTCATATATGAATTGTATGTAGACTTCAAAACACTTTGAAATTTAATCACTGATAATTGGGGAGAAAACTCCAGAAATGCAAGAACAGAATACTTATATTTGCATTACTGCTGAGAAGGCATATCATACTTCACTCCTTCTTCGGCCATGAAGTCTTCCTAAATCTTCTTTTGCAATTCTATATATTTTACTTTTTTTTTTTTTCCTGCAAATCTTTCAGCTTTTTCTGTGAACAGCTTTTTCTTTTCCATACACGACTAGTACTGCAGTTAAATATCAACAGTCAGACAGAAAAGTAGAAAAATTGTACTTTGTATTTTGAGCTTAAGTGTGTTTTATTTACCTTTGAGTCTTTTGAGCACTTACATTCTTACCCTACTATTTGATGTCCTGACCCATTCTTGGGAAAAGTCACATAGATCAAATCCCTGTGAAGCAATAAGAAGAATTGCATTTTATTCCTTTTATTACCTTTTTGCTATTCCTTCTGAGTTCTGTCCAAGTATACTCAAATACTGTAAGATCTTAGCTGACTTCCTAATAGTAGTACCATATGCCCACGCTTATGGACACGTACGTATCACTTCCCTCTCACTTAAGTGAAAAGAGGCTTATAGAGAGCAGATAGAAAATTGTCCTAGATGTGGTATCATAAGTTCAAATATCAGACCAGGAAATGTAATGTATGTTTTGAAAGGATTTAGTACGCAATCAAGATCTAAATGTCATATATCATAACTCAGTGGAATACAGCTTTCTTCCCCTATTTCTGTTCTACCATGAAGTTGAGGACTTATCAAAAATGAAATATGTGTAAAAATCCATAACAGTCAAATGTCAGTGCATTATGTGGAAAAAGAGAACAACCCCATGAGATACTTACAAGTAAATTAAAACAAGAACTCTGTGTGATTTTAACCAAAATGGTTATTTGAAATGCCTGAGATCTGCGAAAATTGCAATGAGAGGTAGTACTGTTCCAAATTGTGTCATATTTCATTCAGAATGTGCTGTTAATTATGGTACCACCTGTTAGATTGTACTTACTCTTATGTCAGCATTTCAAATGAACAAGTTTTTATTTAAATGAATTCTTTCATGGCTGAAAATGATGATTGTGTTTTAATGTATTTTTTTACATAAATATTTTGCTATTACTATTTGATGAAACAAAATATGCACTTTTTGTTGGAATTCACTACATTCAGGGCCAGAAGAGCCTTTTGGATCTTACTATCCAGTAATTTAGTTCAAATAATCCTAAATCTAACATCCAACTTCTAGTTAAAACTACAAGAAAATATTTTATATGACATAAAGAATTCACCTGGAGCATAAGCTAAGTTAAATTACTCATAAATAATTATTTCATTTAAGATATTAGTCTTGCCTTTGGTGTGAATCTGCCTAGGTTTAGCCACTGGACCATTAGAGTTTATTTGCTTTCCTGCTTGTTGGTTACTTGCTTACTGTTATTATTAATGTTTTTGTTATTTTTTTTATCTTTGTCAGCCATAGTATGTTTGGGGGCTCTAATAGCTCTGCGCAAGCTTAGCCTTCTGCTAAGCATTTATTCATATAATTGTACCTATCCAATGGCAGATCAGAGGGAGTTTCTGAAAGATCATTTGAGGGGATAATTGGTTCACCTGCATGCTATTGCCAAAGATTTTGTCACCTTGTGGAATTTACACTCCAGATTTATCAGCTGTGGACATGGTGAAGGACCAATACTTAGCCTCTGGGTACACTTGCTTGTTTCAAAACAGAAGGACCTGCCAAGAGGCCATGAAGTCTCACACTGTAACTCCATAAATACAGAGAAGGTCAGAAATTCTCAATTAATTAGGTCAATTTAGATTAGTGTATGTTTTCAGTTAAGCTAAAATTTTAGGGAAAAATCCTGCCTGGATCTAAAAAGGTTTGAAATAACACAAAGGCATTTGGTAGTGTAGTTTGAGAATTTCAGGAGTATCATCTTTTGATCAAACAATTAATTCAGCTCATGGGCTTTCCCTGAATACCCTTTCACTTGTACATCTCATGAGATAAGTCTATCTAGTAAATCAGTTGGTAGTGTTCTGACTTTGACTGCCATTACAGCGCTGGGTTTGTTTTTTGCAGTGTTGTTTTATAACTGTGGAGCAGAGCATTTTACAGATGCATGACTCCTCTCAGGCAGGTGTAGTAAGTCTAACATTTTTGGCATGCAGTCTCCTTGCCTTGCCAGCTCAGTTAGGGTGGTCTAGCACCAAGCCAAAAAGGTAAATCTGATCCTTGGATTCTCTTGCATGTTATCAAACAAAGATGTTCACAGCATATCCATTCCTACTGCTAACAAAGTTCTGTTTCTGACTAAAAATAATGAAAACTAATCTCACTAGTATAATAAAACACTCTATACAAATAATGAACAGTTAAGATTTAGCTAGAATTCACCAGTACACTCTATCTGATAGAAAGATAACTTGTATTTAGGTTAGGACATACCTATTATGATGTTGTATCTTCATTTTCATCTTCTCTTGATAGTTTTTCTGATAGCTAATCATATCTTTATAATGAAGCTTTGTTTTTTTTTTAATTCTACTGATTAACACAGTCATTCATCCACCTTGTATCTTTTTCTTACTCTTTTAAAGAGCATATAAGTACCCAGATCCTTCTCTGAAATGTAATATTCATGTTTTCTGGAAAGTTTGGAGGGGCTTTCTGCCTTAAGTGATTTAATATATTAAAATGATGACTATTATTTACCTTTCCTTTTCTCACATGTAACATATATTTTATAGTGTGGAACCTATTAATAACATTTGAACACTGCTCTCATATATGGCTTTACTCTTACCCACTGTTCTGATTGTGTGTTAATAACCTTGTTTCCCACAATATTGTACTTGGCTTTATGTTCTGTGGCTTGTCTGATATAATCTCCAAGGTATTTTTAGAATTACAGGTTTCCAGAGATCAGTTCACCTGTTCACAAATGTAGCCTGAATTCTCTGTAGATAAATGGCTTCTGTTTTATGTGACTTCATAATTAAAATGGAAAAAAAAGTCATCAATCTTGCAAAAGACTTCTGGAAGCTCCCACATTTAGTTAACACTGCCTATTACTGATACCACTTCGAAAAAAACATCAGATTAATAATCTCATATGCCACAAACAAACAAACAAACAACAACAACAACAACAACACACATGCATGTGTGCATGCATATACCTAATTTATATATTATCTATATGCTATCATTATGTCCTCTCTTAATGTAGAATCAAATACATAGCAATAAATTTTAAACATAAAATTCACTGCTCTTGCTTGGAAATTGAGAGAGAGTGTGATAATATGATACGGTGTGCATATATGTATTAGCATAATTCTTGTATCTAAGAAAACAGAAATTCAGTACATTTCATTAAATATCTAGATTATTATTATCAGTACTTACGGATAGGTAAATAAAGGAGTACTGAAATAATGTATTTTTTATAAAACATGGTGCCTTCTTAAACTGAAATGAACTAACTAGCTGAAGGGTATTTCAAGCTGAGGATGTATTCAATGCATTTATAATGGCTGGGACCTAACTTGGTATTTCTACAGTTTGTACAATTGTTTTCACATTATAATTACTGTTCTAAAGTTCATAAATTTTGAAGATAAAATCATACTGTCTTTCCATAATACTTACATGTTCAGTGTTCCTTACTTTGTTTCAGTATATAAACAGGTGGAAAAAGATGGCTGCTGTACTACGAAGCATACAGAAATGTTCTTAAAACAGTAATTTGGTTTAAAAATTTTTAGTCTTTTGAGGTATTAATGTATGCATTTATTAGAACATATTTCAGTGTTGTAAGAGTGATTAAATATTTAACCATCTTATGCAGTATATTATGATATTATCCACATCAGTTTGCATCATTTTTGTATAATTCTTTGTGTTGTTTTCTTTTTCTTTTCATAAACTGAATGATCACATTAAGGTATAGCTGCATAAAAACTCATCAGTACTGAGCAATGGACAATATTAATTCTTTTAAGTCTGAATTGAAATATTATTGTGTTGGGAAATGAGTTAAGTAACTGTTACAGAAGATCCACACGGAATACGTGTGTTTTAAGTAAGATGTTTTATTGCTTGTATTTCTCAGCATCATAGAAACATCTAGGGCAGCATTTATAGTGTTTACTTTCAGACAAATAATTTCTAAAAAGAAGACTGCATTTTTTTTAAATCAATGAGAAGAGGGAAACTTAAGGGGCAGATGCAACCTTCAGCATAAAAAAGAACCAAGAGTAACTGGTGGCATGACTTTAAAACCCTTAATAACTCAGATAAAATGCATATACCGGAATCACTAGTAATTAACAATTTTCTTGACTGGGATGATTTATAATAGTTCAATTTCCTGTGTTGCCATTAAAACATCTAAGTATTGAAATGATAACTGTAAATTATAGCGAAATGCATGATGAGAATTTTTCTTTAATTTTATTAAGTATTTCTATGAGAATATTCATATATGAATAGCAAAAAGCTGAGGAAAAAAGAAGTAAAAATGTTTCTCATGTAGGATAAGATAATTATATATAATATATAATATAAATCCAAAGTTAAACGAGTGTTGTGTATATTAATATAAAATGATATCCATCACTCCAGCAATCATCCAAGCATTTTTCCAAGTGATGAGAGAATATTTTGCTTACATTGCAGTATTCTGCTGTATTCCACTTTAAGTCTTGAAACGACTGGCAAGTTTGTAGATGTCAGTATAAATGTTTGGTTCTGGAAGGAACCCCAAGAGGTCATGTAGTTCTTAACCCTCTTCTAACAAAAAGCTACCTTTCTTGAAACCCTTGGAAAAGATTCTGATCATATCCATTCTTAAAATAGATATAAGAAACCAGAGTGTAGCAATATGCAATTATTACCCAACCCTATGTACAGAGAGCAGTAATTGGAGTATTTTATTGTTGTCTAGTCTGTTTGTATCTCACAGATAAAGACAAGAGATAACTACAAGAGCAGCATGATACAGGCATTAATAAGCCTACAAAGGAAAATCTAGATGAGAACTGCATAAATCTGTCATAATCTGACCAGTTTTCTACTTTTTTTTTTTTTAACTTATCCTCCCTCTCTCAAAAGTACTTATGCAGTATTTTAGCTAACCTTCTGCTGTATCTAGTTAGCTCTTGACTAAAGTTAAATGCCTGTCCTATTTTAGAGTATGTATTCTACTTAATATAGTGTATTCTAAATATATTTTACATGTACTCTGAATTCTTCATTATTTAAAATGATTTGAATTTTTATATACTTTGTAAACATGAAAGATACTTCTAACATGAATATCTTTCATCAATGCATATTTGTTTTCATACCATTTTTTTCATGTAAAATAAAAATGATTTACATGAAGTTATCCCCTGCATTATTTATTAAATTTAATGTTTAAAACTGTATTGTTTACTTCTTCTTTTTTTTTTTTAGTTAGAATCTGCATGGGAACTGTTGAATCACAGCCTGAACCACTGATTGGTCACCTGAGGTGAGCACTGAGTCAGCTGCAGGGGGCACAGGTGAAGGTAATGTACCTGTGTGATTGGAAGGGGTGGAGCCTGGCTCCACCTCTCCCAAACTCCATTTAAGGCCTGACCACCACCAGGGAAGGCTCTCTTCATGGAGATCCCTCCTGTGTGGAGTCAACGGTGAGCCTCTATCATCATAAAGGTGACCCACTCTCTTTTTGCTATTCTTTCTGTATATGAGCCTACTTAAATATACCATCTTCCATACTATTTCCATTGAATACTGTTCTTGGGGACTATTTACCCTACAGAATGCCATTTGCAAAGTAATCTTCAGCAATAAGTGATTTTTGTTTTCTTACCCTACATGTAGATTGTAAAATGAAGGTAGTTATACTAAGTAACTCATAATGCTTTTCCCTAGTGGCTCATTTAGAAATATTTTTACTACTAGTTACCTGGAATTAGTTTATATGTTATATTTTCATTGTTTTTCCGATAGCTGTTTAAAAGCATTGATAGTAGAGCCCACTAAATTTCCTTTTTAAATGGCTTTTCCTTTACTGCTTCTTCTTAATTAGAGATGTCCATGCAGTAAAAAACAAAAACAAACAAAAAAAGTTTTTTTGTTATATTAATAAAAAATTGAAAGGATAAATATATGTCTATTGATACTTATATCCATATCATTTCTTATATATGAGAACAAACAAACCAAAATGTTTTGGAGCATACTGAGAGGACAGAAGCTAGTCAATTCAAAGCAGTAGAATGTGATCAAATGAATATGATCAGTATGTAAAACCATATATGTTAAAAGGGAATACATTGGTGCCATTTCTATCATGAGATGTAGGAGTTCACACTGTGTTGATTTCCCAGACTCCTCCCCAAACCTCAGATGTGCCATATAACTTGAAAGTCATGCCTTTATTGATCTTCCTTGGTCAGGTAATACTCATCATGTCTAATTATCACCTTTATTTTCAACTTTGATATATGCATGATTCCACCAATTACTAGATCTCTTTTGAACTATAACTTTATGATCGTGAATTGGTTGAGAATTTTTTTTTTTCTAGGCTTTTTACTCAGTCTTCCTCTTTTTCTTCTAGTGAAGAACGTATAGCTTCAAAAATTCCTCTGGACTGAAGTCAACATGTGAATAATACTATGATCTTGCTAAGTGTTACTCTTGTGCTTAAAGGCATTGAGCTCAGTGAGCAACAGATGTGTTTGAAATAAGGTATGTGAAAGGCTTTCACAGCTTTAAAGTTGTCAGCTATGATATAGCACTGAAACCAAAGGAGAAGGGAAGGTGAGATTTGTGCTCTTTTCTAAATTTCAAGGAAGAAAAAAGACCAATCTTTTCTTCCCTAGATTAATAATTTTACAAAGAACAATACCACTGTCGGTCTCCCTGCATGTTTTCACATGGTGCACCTCCATCATTACCCTGTTATGCATTAATAAATTATCATGGAAATGGTTTGTTCTGGTAATATGTGCTTTGTAAACTCATTTTGAAAAAAAACATTTACTAAGAAAATAAATGAAAATACTAATGCTGTTTGTTTGGGATTGGCTGTTGAATGCTTGGAAGCCCTTTATAACCATAAAAAATTACAGTGATATTCACAAGGGAGGGTTTATGGAAGGTGATCATGTAACATAATTTCTACTCAGGGAAATACTGAAAGAAGTTTATAAAAAGGAGCAACAGACTGTAATATGTAATTCTCTTAAACAATAATAAATTGCCCATATAGAGTTAACGATCTCCAGACATTATTTTTAAAAGACTTGAAAAGAACTAATTAATGTTTCACATTTCAGGCTAAGCAAATTGCAATGATAAATGGGGTTACTGGAAGCTATCAGTGCAATTCATAACTGAAGAAAAAGAGCAAAACATCACTCAGAATACTAAGGAATGCAATTAGGCAAAACGTTTGGAAGTACTTAATTGTATCTGCAAAGGACAGTTAAATGAGATCTGGTGCTTTGCATTAGTAGCAATATCAAGTCTTCAGGAGGTTTCTTAAGAGAAAGGAGACCATTTGCTATCCGATTCGACATGCAAGAAAAATTTTCTTAATTGTTAAATTGAGCAAATGTCTGAAAAATAAACAGTTCCTTAACAATTAAAAGTTTGAATTAAAAAAGCTAAAATTTTGAATTAAAAATAGCTAAGACAGCTAAAGACAGCTAAATTTCAGCCAGAGTGGCTGGAATACTATGCGAAGAAAAAGGACCTGGGAAGTCTTTTTCAGCACTTGACTATATGTGAACCAGCAATGTGCCCGGGTGGACAAGGAGGCCAATGGCACCCTGGCTTGTATTGGAAATAGTGTATCCAGCGGGACCAGGGAGGTGGTCAGACTTCTGTACTCAGAATTAGTGAGGCTTTGAATTTTGGACCCCTTACTTCAGAAAAGACATTGAGGCTGTGGAGTGTGTTCAGAAAAGAGCAATGAAGCTGGTGAGGGAACTGAAGCGCTAGTCCTATGGGGAGCAGCTGAGGGAACTGGAATTCTTCAGTCTGGAGAGAAGAGGAGGCTCAGGGGAGATCTTATTGCCCTCTACAACTCCCTGAAAGGAGGTAATGGAGAAGGGAGGATTTATCTTTTCTTCTGGGTAACTATCAGTACGACTGGAGGGAATGACCTTAAGTTGTGCTAGGAGAGGTTCAGGTAGGATGCTACAAAAAATTTCTCCAAAAGGCTGGTCAGGTGCCGAAATGTCTGCCAGCAAAGTGGTTGAGTCACTGTCTCTGGAGGTGTTCAACAAATGTGTGGATATGGTACTAAGGAACATGACTTAGTTGGCAATATTGGTGGCAGATGGATGGCTGGGCTAAATGATCTTAGAGGTGTTTTCTAAGCTTAATGATCCTATGATTCTATGATTCTAATCAACAGGTATTCTTTTTGGTCCAAAAGTTTATAGTATAATGAATGTTTACGAAAATTTAAAAAATACAAGAAAATAGGGTGAACCAGAAATCAACTGGAGTTTGATTCCAGAAATTACAAAACAACATGGTCTTAATTTTAGACCTTTTGAAAGTGTTTTCATATATGTTCACCTGTAATAACATTCTTTGAAGATTGAACTGAGGACATCAGTGTAATAGATGCAGCTCTTGAAGATGTGTTAAATAATGCATGCTCTTTGTTGTTTATGTATTATATATCTTTGTAAAAACACCAGAAAGTGAACAAGCCTTGGGTCTGGTTGGTATGAACTAGTTTGTGTTCATGCTGTTGAGAACAAGCGTCTGCTATAGAAGAAAATCCATGTTGAGCCTACTTATAAACTGGGAGAACTCTGGCATTATTTGGGTCTTTGCCACTTGTAGGGAGGACTTGGAGTGATAATAGAATCATAGAATGGCTTGAGATGGAAGGTATCTTAATGATCACCTTGTTCCAGTCCCCTACTGTGGACAAGGTTGCTACTGCCTAGATCAGTCTACCCAGAGACCCACCCAACCTTGCCTTGAACATCTGCAGGGATGGGCCATTCCCAGCTTCTCTAGGCAACCTGCCCCAGTGCCTCACTACCCTCTGAGTAAAAAAATTACTAATATTAAAAAAATTACTAATATCTAATCTAAATATTCCCTTTTTTAGTTTAAAAATCATTTACCCTTGTCTGCTGCTTCCACCTGAAAGATGATATTTTCTTCTCATAATATGGGAGCTCAGGAATAAAGTAGAATATGTCTGAAAGAAAGCTCATAATAGAGTCACATTCTCTTGCCTTCTTTCAGTTAAATTCAGTATTCATTCTCAGAAATGTTGTGACTATAGTATTGCCAGACATCACAAGTTTATATTCGTTACTTGGAAGGTACATTGTCAAACACACAGGCCAAAACCAATGAGTTGTTCCTCTTCAACATTCTAAATTAATAAAGCCTCACCTAAAAATTATGTCTATTTCAAATTCTGTTGGCACATTTTGAATCTCAAATGCTTAGGTATCTGTTCCATTGACCACATAGATAGCACTACCATTTTTAGTGTTACTGTCAGGACAAAGTACTGATAAATAAATGATGAAGTCTTGTTCAACATAATACATAAATATGCTCTGATTTAATTTTAATTCTGCTTCATGGAAAATACTGTGACCTCTGCACATATTGTATTTTTTTGAAAATGAAAGGGGAAACAAATCAAAAAACAGGGGTATCTCAAGAGGACAGCTGGTGAAACAGTACTGTAGAACAAAAAGGTACTTTAGACAGCAACAAATACTTAAACAAATCAGATTATATGAATTGAGGAAACATTTTTAGGTTGAGAGTGTTAGATTAAAACAGTTCAGAGAGGGAAGAAGTCTTTATTTCTTATCTACGTATGTGTAATATATTGCTGTTCTCACCTCAAAGACAACTTCCACAGGAGAAATTCTTCAGAATGCTGTGGTCTACATTTTTAAGGTTCTTTTACACCTCTTGACTGCTTTGATCTTAGATCTCTCGAATTAATTTTTGCTGGAGTAAACCTCTTCCAATTTGAAAATAGAGATGAGGGCTTAAGACATTGCCACAACTTTTAATATTACCTATTCTTTCTGTTGTACTTTGGTGTTTCAGTTCTACCTTATGTAGCTGACTTGGAACACACAAAATATCCACTCATTTTTTCTCTAGGTTATTTTTAAGCCTGCTCAATTCCTCCATACTAGCTTGCAGTGTGATAGTCCAATCTGCTGTATGTGAGGAGGGGAGTGAAACAATGGTGCCTTATACCATTCCCTTAATTGGTTTTGGACATATGTATTTCAGGCTCTTCCCATTCCACTCTCACCATGTTCTGCTTTACAGGAAGGCTTGTAATAAGATCATCCAGAAGTGGATTTTTCAGCATATCAGTCAGGACTGTTGTTTAGAGAATCCTCCACAGTCAGCTACAGAGATAATGAAAGGACTGCATTAGCATCATCTGTGTGATGGTTTTTATTACAACAAAAAACAAACAAAAAAAAAACATGCAGAGGGGGAAGAGGTACTGATTTCAGGGGAACTTTGGAAGTTTGTGAGATTTAAATGGGACAAGATTTTCAGTTGTAATGTAGAAACATTTGGGTAACCTCTACCTATATAAGGAGAAGTGGGATCATTGTAGACAAATGTAACTCAGATCTTGAGTGTAGCAGAACTTCTATGTCGATTAGTCCTGCCTCAAAATTCCACTTTAATATTTATCAGAGTAACTTTTGTTTTAGTTTACTGTAATGACTTAGCATTTCTCCACCCTTTGGAATGTTTACACATTTGCAGGGATTTGTTTCTCTTTTTAGAAAGAGTCATGAAAAAAAATGTGAAATCCTTCAAGGACTTTTGACACAAGCTGTGAAGCCCAGATAACCAGGATTTTTTTCTGAGGCTATATGAGTAGGTTAGGCAAAAAAAAAAAGATACTGTGTATCTACTGCTACAGCAGATATTATGGGAATTAGAATACTTCAATGAGAACTGCTGTTAATGTATTTCATAGAGTCCACCAAGTGCTAAATGCACACTGGTAATTATTTATTAAAAAATATGCATTTGTTTTTATCTGACTCAGTATAGGGCTCCCTGGACTTATTTGGAACCAGAGAAAAATGGATGACAGTTTTACTTTTTATTTCAGTCCATTCAATGCAAGCAGATGAGAGTCAGGTTGATGGTTCATTTTAATGATTTAGTTGGCTAATTTGTCCCAGAATTGCTCATTCCCTTAACTTTCATTCATGGTTTGAAGAACCTGTAAGTGTATTCCCTTTTTTCAGTAAAGACTACAGTAAGCAGTAGTTTGGTGAGCCTGGTATATCTCTGGATTTTGTCTTTAATACTAGCCAGCACTAACAGAGAATTCGTTCTCTCCTGCAGTCACATTTATAGAGCCGGAGATTAGCTGTCTGCTTTGTCTAATTGGTATTATAATTCACAGCCATTCAGCGTATTAGTGTTTTAGTTTCTCCTTCTAAAATTGTAGCAAAACACACACAGTTATAATGGGCTGAAAGTGTTATGTTTCAACAATTATATTTTGTAGTGCCTAACTAACAATGATTATTCTCTCACGAGAGATCATTTAGTTGGAAGAAATCTTAAGTTGAATATTTTTCCGTATGGGAAAGAGAGCTTTGAAATTCATCCTTTCATCCAAAGACTCAAACTGATGTACCATCCTTTGTGAACTCCTTTTTCTTCCCTTTTATTGTATTTTTGTCCTCTCCATTCATCCAGGTAAAGATCACATGATTATTTTTCCTTCCCTCAGCATTCCTTCTCTTGGCTTCTTTCTGCTTTCTATATACTTTACTGTCCAAGTTCAAGCTGCTGCTTCACAATCCATGAAATTGCTCTAAATTCTATCTCCAATTTAAAAGATACTCTATTCTTCCTGTTCTCTATTTATACCCAATTATTGCACCTGTTACTCTATTTTTTCAATGAGTATATGCTCTATATTTTCAAACGCAGGTCCTATTTTATGGTAAAATTACTCCAGCCTGATTTTGAAGAAAATACTGAAATGTTTTCTATTCTGTGCTATATTCCAGCATGCTATCTGGTCTGTATACAGATTTTTCCTTTCTTTTTCTGTCTTCATCATTTGGATATTAACCCTCTCTAGAAGCAAGTCCTCTTATCTTGAGACCACTTGTTCAGCGTGTGTTTACAGTTTCTGTAACTTAATGTGTATATAAGTAAACCTGAGGCTTATCTTTACAGGATTAAATCAGTATTGTTACAGGTTGTACACAGGAGATAAAGTTTGGAAATATACATATGCTTTCTTGAGCTGGAAAGAATAACACATCTTTTAAGATATTGTTCTTGTTGCCCAGTGAAAATGATGATTGTTATTTCAGAGTACTCTTGGATAATTGTTTTGTTGTGTTGTTGTTGTTTGGTTTCAGACAATTCTCATCTTCACAGTGAATCAGAATGAGAAGGAAAAATGAAGACTGAGTAAAGGGCAACATCAAGATGTGATCAAAATGTAGATTTAATTTTTATAACTTGAAAATCCTGTTTTCTGTTTGGTAAATATTCCTTTTCCTGTGCAGGATATATCAGAACATAAATATTTCCAAGTTCTCAACAAACATGACACATATTTCTGTTGGCATTTTAGACTCGAGTTAATTAACATTTTTGTAGGTGCAATAATTAACATTTTATGAGCTTAATTTCCTCATCCCTTGAACCTACTTTAACTTCACTTCATACTGAAACATATAAGTGGATAAGGTTACAAAATGTTAAAGCTCAATTTGATTTTAAGTGCCAAATGAACTTCATAAATGCTGTTGAATTGCAGTATTAACACAGAGCTCCATTCAAATGAAAGTTAGTGGCAGAAAGCCCTTAGTGCCAGTCCAAGATGCTAAACTAACACTGAATAATAATTGTTCTATTAATATTCTGTTTGCTGTTATGTTGGCTAATACTGTTGTAGTGATATGACGGTCTCTCAGCTACCTGCATCTGTGTTTTTTATATTTGGATTGCAAGCAAATAGGGCAGACCTCTATGGTTACACTCCTAGCAAAACGAGGTTTGAAATAAGTTGCTGAAGTGCTACCCCGGTTGAAATTTTACTTGTAATAAATGATCCATCAGATCATCTGAGGTGTTGTCTAGGGAAACTGCATGTTTTGGAGTCATGTCTAAGTTATTTGCTCTCTGTAGCCCTCCAAAGTCTAATATCTTCTTATCTGTGATAGCACTTTAGACAACTCCAGACACCAGGACCCAGATTTCCAGCAATAGTAAAGTGCATATTAGTGCTTTTACAGACAGAGCATTCTGTATTATACATAAAATGTAACAAAATGTCTTATATTTGGTTCTGTTTCTTCAGTGTCTGCTCTTTGCTTGTGTTTTACAATACCCCACTGAATTCAAAACAGTGGTTTTTCAGAAATGGAACCAAATATTCTTGAATAATAGAACAAATTTTGAAAGAACAAACTTTATATTATTAAAGAATGATACAGATAATCAAGATGAAAGACACATGATCTTATCTCAAAATATATGATAAATAATGCATTATCTCAAAAAACAACCAAACTTAATGTTTTTATGATCCAGATAGCATATTCATTAAAATTTCAGTTCACAGAAATGTGAACTAATGGTTATTTCCTCTTAAATATTCCTTATCTGTACAGTATTCTTTTGCCAGTTCTTTCAACTCCCTTGATCTTTGTTGACTTTGGATGAGTGCGTTTAATTTATATGTTGTGCAATATATTTTCTCTTTTGATACAAAGGAATAATTGCATACTTCATGTTTATCGTTTAAAAAATATTTTAACTCAAGTTAAACTCTTGCACAATGAAACTCTCAATGTTTATGGACCGGTTCAGCCCAATTCTATAACTGGTGTTCCCCACAGACCCACTCTTTGGGGAAGGGGGAAAAGGGGAAAGGGTATGGAGTTGGGCCCAAAAACAAAACAGCAGCAATGATCTGAGGAGGAAAACTAATTTACTAAATAAGATATTGAAATGCAAAATAATTCTATATAATGCAATATAATTGGAATTTAAGCTAATAAATCAAATAAAGTGGGAGAAAAATTGTCCAAAACTGAAGGCCTTACTCTAAAGCTGAAGACTAGACAGTTAGAAAACCCCCACTGCTGCGATGACCAGCAAAGAAGAGAAGTCTCGTGATTGCATGCAGTTTTCTTTCCCTCTGAGTGGAAAACGGGAAGGCAAAGTCCTCTGGGATATGTAGTTCTTCTCTTATAAGAACCAAGTACCCAGAAAATCATCTGTCCATGGAACTGGAGCATTGAGTTTAATATGAGTATGGTAGAAGACAGCCACAAGCCGCATCTAGATAGAAGATCTGGATACATTCATTAGCTAAAGAATGTGTAAATTGAGTAGAAAGTCACTGATAAACAGGGTTTTTTTTCATCTATTCACTCTGCTAGAACTTCTCTCAGAAACACCTAATTGTAATCTTTTTATTGTTCTTTCTGCACAATGTATTCAATGCAAATGGCAGCATTTTAACTGTTGTAAATTCATTAATAATATCTTTTTCACCTGATAGAGAAATCAAGTTTCATGAAAGAACTGTATATTCTGTCAAGTTTATTCCTGTGTTTTCTTGTTTCTCTGAATAAACCAAGAATATTGTCATCCTGAAATTTTGAAAAAGACCACAGAAATCCTATTTGGAAAGGTGCTTTTGAGGTTATCTGGTTCTAATTCCTTGTCAGCTTTCCAACAGTAGTTCAGCTCCTATGTGGCTTCATTCTTCCTTGTCTTGAACATTTCCAACATTTCTTCACTTCTATACCAAGGATAATTCTATGCAACAATGCAACTTTGTTAGGTTTTTGTTTGTTTGTTTGTTTCTTAACGCTAAGTTTTAACACCCTAAATTTGTAGCCAGTGCTATATGAATATTGAGCTGGGCAAGAAACAAGGAAAACACAAATTCTTACTTTTCATCCTTATGATGTTTTTCACTTATCTATTTGCTGACCAATATATATTATGTTCTGCTTTCCAGTAACAATAGCATTCAAATAAATAAATAATGGATATTAAGGTTCAGTTAACCTACTAAGATTTCAATAATCAATGTAGCTCATAGATGTACATTCTAGGGTTTTGCCCAGAATAATTCTCTACATTAGTTGTCCTGTGTAATCTCTGCTGGAGCAAGTTTAAGGTTACTACTGTTCCAGAAAAAAATACTAGGTTTTGAATATGGAATTGAAACTCCAAAAATTTGGCAAAGTTTAATAGTCAGTGTAGAACAAAAAAGTCTTTAAAATATATGAATAGGTATCAGCACCATGACAACTATACCTTTGCTTGATTCTCAAAGCTTTCTGCTTGGAGATATAGTTAACATGCTGTTACCAACTGCTGTTCTCCAATATTGGACTCTTTTTAATTGCACATCCTTTTATAACTTCATGTTTTTCTTTGCTGTTTGTGATTTATGAGCCATTAAAAATGAAGGTTTTTGTAGATACTTCCCAAAGCAGATGTAAAACACAGCTGTAAAACACAAATTTTGACACCGTCAATCAAATTATGCTCTTTTGCATAGTAATGGCAGTTTTAACAATATATGAGAAGCTGTTTTAACTCATTACCCCTGTGCATGCAAAATAACCATATAACTAATATATAAGTAGTTTTGCTGAATATTTGAGCATTGATTCTCATCAACTCTCAATAAACTGGATGTGACTGTTACGATCTTCTGATGAAAAAAATCTTCTGAAACTGCAGGTATTGTCTTGTTGGTGCTAGAGATGGGAATTATCAGAAGACTTTTTGAATAATATCAGTTATTGAGCAAGACATAAAAATATCGAGCAGTGCATCAAAATTGTCACCATTTGCTACCAAGAAGCCCTGTTTGGTAGAATACTGTCTCAAGCCTGGGATGATGTTTCAGTAGAGGAAAGAATGAGCCAGCAGAGTGGAAATGGACAACCACCTCCCAAGGATGATGCTGTCTCTAACTGTTTTATAAGTGCTTTCTAATGGAAGCAGTCATTAATACCTACACCATCTGTTTTCCAGCTGCTTGTCAAGGCTTAATCTATTGAGAAATTATCTTTTTTTAGAATAACTGCAAAGGAGTGAATTTATTTCCAATAAACTTGATCATTCTACTCACATTTTACTGCACCTTATGTATTCTAGTTATCCTGTTCTGCTAATATAATTGGTTATTTTTCTTGTCTTTATGCTATTTCATCATACTTACTTTTTATTACTTTTGAGGTCTTTTCCAGTCCTAGTGATTTTTTACAAACCTTGATGAAATTCTGAGTATTTTTGGTTTGTTTTGTTTGTGGAGATTTTTGTTTGTTTGTTGGTAGACTGACTTGCCCTTTTTTGATGAACAGGTCTATGTAGAGGTGGTAGTTTAGTGAACAACAGATAGAAGTGATGAGGTTAAAGCAGATATCAGAGGAAATGTTGTTTTTTTCCATGGCTCTGTGTGCACTTATCCATCATTTCTTCATCTGCAGCTGAGCTAGTCCTCTATTAAAGTATTTCATTTTTTCCTGTAATCTGATGTGTCATGGGCAGCAGGTGGCTCTTTTTTCCCCTAAAAAAGAGAAGTTAATTTTAATACACTCCTAACTAATGTGTCAGTTTTTTTAAATATAACCCTGGGGGAAGGTAATGCCCATAGATTTCAATCAAGAAAAACAACTTCACTATCTTAATGCTTATATAACACACTGTTAAAAATGCATAAAGAGATTCAGATTAAAACCTGCTTGTCTTGCTCCAGTCCCATTTATGCAAAAATTACTAGCAATAAAAATATTTCTTATGTGGGAGTTCTTAATATTTCTTTTTTATGCCCTCTGTAAGTGTAGGTAGTTTCACTGTACAATACAATCTGAGAATACAATAAATATCCTTGACTTACTGTATGTGATCCTTTATTCTTTTATTTATTATTTCTTTTTAATTATATGTAGAGGTAATAATAGTAAAAGAAAAAATAATAATAATAAGTGCCATCTGAACAGGCCAAAGCTAGATTCCTTTTTTGCTTTGACCCATGAAGATCACAGCATATTCCAAGCCAACATGAAGAACAAAGTTACTCTTTAAAAAAATTTCTGCAGAAGTGGTGGGAAAGATGCCTACAAACATTCTGTCTGGATCCTGAAAGTTGATCTGTCTGTAAATCATTCTTTTGGATTAAGTCCAGGAATTATGGGAGTATGTAGGCATCTTTATGCAGCTCCCCTTCAAAAGCCTGGCTAAGATAGCTGCACAAGATTAAAGCAAAGCACAATTACCTGACCCACCTGTCCTCAGTCCCTGCAGCAGAGCATAAAGGTCATTGTCATAACAGATTAATTCAGCCAAGGTATTCCAGTTCTGTTGACAGTGACTGTGGTTCATGAACCACAGAGTGGAAGGATGTAAGTAATCCCAGTTACAAAATTATGGAAGAGCCTTCTCACAAGGACATAGTATTTCTCATCCTTTTTTGGTAAGAGGTTGGAAAGTGTGATACAGTTCTTTGAATTTAATTTTTTTTAAGTGTTCTAAAGGTCTGTCTGTATTTCAGCCTTTATTAATAAATCCTTCTAAGCTTTAACACGACTTCTGCATTTTTTTTTTCAGTTGCAGAGAGTATATTGTTTGTTCTATACATTTATTTGTGAAAATCCAAGCATCAGCTGGTTCATGAAGTATGCCTTAAATTTTTGCAGTGGCAAAGCAATTAATTTTGTGGAGAATAACTATGTATTTGAAATACTTACAATAAATTTTACTTTCTTTGCTGAGAGATATTATCTTTTTTAGAATTGCTGTAAAGGAGTGAATTTATTATCAAGAAACTTGATCATTCTACTCATTTTATATTATGCCGCACCTTAAGTATTCTAATTATCCTTTTCTACTAATAGAAGTGCTTTCTTTTTATTTTAATGCTGTTTTATCATACTTAACTTTTTTATTACTTTTGTACAAACTATAGCACAAAAGCTTGCCATCTGTTACGATATTTTTCTTAGAAAAATATTTTTTTCTTTACAATTTGCTAATTGCTCTTACTTTCTGCTAGGGAACCATCATTATGTTGTATATCATCTTCGAGCCCTCAAACTGAGAAAAAAACTCAGTTTTATTCTCCCTTACTCTCTTCCTTCTTCTTTCTCTTCATTTCTCTTTTTGTACATGTATAGAGACTGCACTCCCTTTTTAGCTATTCATCTTATGTTTGCTATGTTTCCATCCTTGTTGACAACTTGCAATAGGGAACAGAACAAGCTTAATAGATGGAGGTATCAAATAGTTATTAATTCTGTATTTAACAGGCTTTGAATTATATTAGAATCTGATTTGAGGTGATTTCAAACAAACAAACAAAATACATTTCTAAGAAAAAAGACAATAAGTGTGAAGGGCAGCAGTAGACATTTCATTTACTGCAGCTTTTTTCCCAAGGTTTCTGTTCCACTGCAACAAAGCACATAGTGCAGTGGAGAACTGGTGTTTTTAATTGTTTTTTTTTTTCTTTTTTTTAAATGAAATATATATGTATCAGGTATTCAAATGTGATAGAGTAAAAAAAATGATTATTTTGTTATTAATCACAGAACAAGGTTACACAATCCATCATGCATCTCATGATCCCCAAAGCATAACTTGCATCAAATTATTCAAGTTCATTCTTATGGGTGCAACTTCACACCTATTTGTCAATTTTTCTTCATAATATTAAACTCATTTTCTCTTCATGCTTTTAGGCTAAATTCTTTCATAAAATAACACAAGACTGCACTCATAAAAACTGAGACCTTACTCCACATTGGCAGTGATCAGTGCATTCAGTATTACTCTACATGAGGCCTGTAATCTCTCTCCCATTGAAAATTAGTGAGTTAAACTTAGAAACTATGAATCTTGTGATGTTTAGATTGGGAGACAATTGTATTGCGCAGCCCTCTTTTTGGGCATTTCTGTTTGTAAATGACAAAAAAAAGTTGTAGTTAACAGACATACATTCATGTCTCTGGAAACCAGATTCAGATATCAAAAGCAGCTTGCATGATAAATTTAGAGCTATTCTCAGTTTACCAGAAGCTTACAAGTGATAGAGAATGAGAAAATGTGTCATTTTTGCTGTTGATTATCTGCTGCTGAAAATTAATGCCAGTTTTACTACTCTTTAGTGTACATTCTAGCAGATCCTGTATGCACTTAGATGCAAGTGAACTATGTGCTAACTCCCATGTCTATTCTGCAAAAAATAATTTATTATCCCCATTTTACAGATTAGAAAATTAAAATGCAGTGAGCTGATAACAAATTTTCCCCTCAACATCAAGAACAGAGCCCAGAACCTCCTGAATTACATCAGTACTTTCACTTTGACACACAGCAATGGATATGGAATATTGCTGTCACTGAGAACACAGCTGTGAATATCTGCCACCTTGGTGCTGGGTGTCTCTACACTTGCCACATCGTTGCTTTGAAATATCACCCAAAGTACTCAATGTTTCTCATAGCTGTTGTTGAGAAGCTGAACAAAAGCTACTGATGTTCTCATACATGGTTGTGGAAACGTTCAGATCCGTCAAACCTTTCGATGAGGCAGTTGAGCATGCCACAGTCTGGGACTACCACACAGTTCCACTCAGGCAAAGCTCTGGCGAACAAACTATACTCCAGTGTGCAAGCACTAGGTGGCATGAGTCATTTTATGGGCACTTGAGTATTTCAGCTAACTCTAACTGTTCTGTAAGCTAAATTACAAATTCAGTCTCAAACTGTCATCTGAAATCCAGGAAGAAAACACTCTGTCCCCAGTGTGGTGTTAGCAAGTGGCATTCCTTTATTCCTCATGATTCACGCCAGGCAATTTGACAAGCAAGTGTATGCTCTCAGAGTTCAGGTTCTACATTTATACAGTTAAGACATACATATGTAGTACACTGGCATGTATATTCATTCTTTTTCAAGGACTCCTCATAGATATGTGATAATGTCCCTTTGGGCATGATCAGTGGTATTTAGTTTGCTGAAGTGCCCACCTACTTCTTCCCCTTTTTTCACCATTAGCTTCATCTCTGGAACCTTTGACTCACTTCCATTTACTTTTCTCCAGTTTGGAAGTTATCCATTGATTGTTAGACTACAGTGAGCCACTGTTGAAAAACAATGTATTTGAAACCCAAGGAAAATATCCTTGTATGTTTTGAGGCAAAAATAAAAGTATTCTATTTTGACTCCAGTACTTCTCATTTTGGAAAATCATTGAGGCAGTTTATAAAAGTATTCTATTATGTCCCCAGTGCAAAATTATTGAGGAAAAAAAAAAAAAAGACTGTTCATCCACTGAAATGGAAAGTTTTAGAACTATCACTTGTGGATTCCTTTGCTAAAGTAATGTATTGATTCTTAAACTAATGCACTAATCCCTATTGCTAAGCAAGCCAACCTATATCACATTTATGTTTTGCTCCTGGCTCAAAGTAGGGCAAAACAGTGATTTTTCTATGTCTGTTTACTGTGATATGTGCCATGTTTTGTATGATCATACGCAATGAAAAATCTCCAAATTTCAGGAACTGTTTGAAACACAGAACTGAAGAAAAATGCCATTAATATTGGCCCAAAACATATCTGGTATATACCATCTCCTATACTTCCATAAAGAATTTGCTTAATTGTCACTAAACACATAAATAAAGAAAATTAACAATAGATTGTGATTTTTTCCCATTTACTGGATTGCAGTGTTTAATGAAGACAGAAGTACTGCTCACATTTTGTAGGCTGAGATACAAATACACAGCCTTTGTTTCTTCCTCAATAACTGTATTCCCTTTCATTTTATTATTATTATTATTATTTTAATGATATCTGCTTTGTGGAAACATTGAAGAAATTCTTTGAATGGGAATCATAAGTCACTTCTTCAACTCTTAACACTCTGAGATAGTTTCCCTCAATAGTAGATGGAATAATTTAATCAATTCCTTATATGCATTTCTCCAGTACTGGTAAGGAGTGTCTCAAATCAGCATGAATCCATCAGCGTCACTTTGTGGACAATTTTACACTTGAAAGCATTTCTTTGAAGCTGTTTGCCTTCAAAAGGGAGTGCTCAGGAGTGTTTGCTGGCTGAAGACTTGGTCTGTGATCAAATAACTCCAGCTTGACATGTGAGATTGGAGGATGATACCATCCTGTGAAAGCAAGACACAAGACAGTGTCTCCCTGCTTCCTCTTATCAGCTGTCTTAAGGCCTGGAAGAAGGAACAAAGGAATTCCTGCTGAGTCTCCAAAGCCAGAAGCTTTCACTCAGACGGAGCTGACTTGACCACTTTGGACTGTAAGTAAGAGTTTGTACTGTCGTTAGTCATCAGCTGATCAACACAACCTACTTTGATTCATTACTTCTGAAGATCAGCACATAACTCCCTGGCATGTCAAGTTACTCTGTCAGATTTCTCAGCTTCAATTCACCTCCCTTGAGACACAATTCCACTCAGCCAATGTTATCTTGGCTTTCCCTTTCCCTTTCTATTTTACTCAGCTTCCATTAGTCTTGTCCTCCCTATCCCAGGTAGTACCTTCATCAATCTTGCCTTCATTAATCTCTCTTCTCTTACCCTGAACTATCCTTATGTCTCTTAACCTACTCTTACCCCCTATCCCTTTCCCTTTCTTTACCTCTTTACCTCAACTGCATAATTATTTATGTGCCGTTTCACCTAGAAGCAGAAAGATATGGTCTGGGTATATTTGCCAAAGAAGAGGATCAGTCATTGAATCCTGTAAGGAGGGTGTATGGGAACTGCTGAATCATGGCCTGAACCACTGATTGGTCACCTGAGGTGAGCACCGAGTCAGCCGTGGGGCCACAGGTGGAGCTGATAATACCTGTGTGATTGGAAGGGGTGGAGCCTGGCTCCACCTCTCCCCAAACCCCATTTAAGGGCTGACCACCACCAGGAAAGGATCTCTTCTTGGAGATCCCTTCTATGTGGAGTCCACTGTGAGCCTTTGTCATCATAAAGGTGAGCCATCTTCCTTTTTGTATTATTTGTGTACCATCTATATAGACCTACTCAAATATACTATCCTCTATACTATTTTTTGAGTATCATCTTTGAGATTACTCATGTTACAGAGGGACACACTTCTCAATAGCTTGAATAAATTATTCAGAATTCTGGAATTTTAAGAAATCTTACTTCTTTATATGCTTTTACTGCTTTGATCCTGCCACCTCCCATACGGATTTCTATTCATTCTAGATTCCTTTCAGGTATGTTAAAACCTTTCTGTAGGCAGCGCAAGTGTCTGATGAAATACTGTGTTGTTGGATACAGGTACTAAAGAATACAGAAGCAATCCTATTTTATTTACCAGTGAATATCTGTACCAGATTCAACTTAATAATTGAAGGCTCATGAAGATGACACTATTTCCTTTCTCGTGTGCAAGCAGTATGGCATGTCCACTTTTCTTTTGACTAACACAGCACTAGGCTTTCAAGCATAAGACTCCCATCTCTTATTTTAAAGGATCTACTACTAATTTATTAGATATTCAAGAATAGAGCTTTCTGGATGTCCCTTCAGTTTCTCACTTGAAGAAATTCCAAGGCCCATTTAATATTGAAACACTTTAGTTGTTTAAACTGAAAATATTATATTCAGAAGGGGAAGTGCTACTTCAATATGCACTGTTCAAAGTTAACATGTATGCTAGCAGTTGAACTTGACATTTCTCAACACCTGTCTTACTAATACTTGAACAAGAATATCTCTTTAAAAAAATTATTTTACTAAGAACAGTAGATTTCACTTCTTGATACATCTTTTTTTTCCCAAACTATTTCTTGTGAGCCTTTTATGACTCATTATTTACTTTATTGCATAACCCATCACTACTTTGAGTTCACTGCAAAGAATTTCAATTATCAATTTAAATAGGTTTGGTGTATTATGTGACCATTTTTCTACCAGTCTATATGTTGGTTCATTATATTGTTATCTAACTGTGCAATAAACACATCTCACTGAAATGAGTTAACCTTTATGTTGGCAGGAAAAAAACAGTTATTTGACTCATTGTATTTGAATGAGCTAATTTCTCTAAAAGAGTCCCAAATGTTAAAAGATTTTTATATCAAGGAGAAATTTTCACTTGGGAATCTCTGAAATTCTTTCATTTCATCTTATTTATTATTCTCTGAAGTAAGCTCTATATCTGCTCCCTTCCATTTAACTTTGATCTTATGTATTTGTCTGAAAATATGTTGCAAAATGCAAAACAGCCGAAAAAGTTACTCAGCTTGTTTCTATTTTGAATAACTTTCCCCAGTCAAAAGGTCATGACAACAAGTCTGTCAGAGTTCAAGAACATTAGGTCAGTGCTATCAGACGTGTGGTTTAACTTTGTTGTGTGGTTCTATGTGGAACCAGGAGACTAAATCAGTGATCATTGTGAATCGCTTCCAATTTGGGATATTCTATGATCCTATCTTCTAAAGCCTCCTTATATCTGAAAGACTTTATAGAGTTCAAAAGAAAAATAAATTGACTGAAGGAAGTTAAACTGAAATAGAGCTGCCAAATGAAAAATTAGTACATTGAAACTAAAAAGTTGCTTAACTTTTGTTGTTGATGCTGTTGCATTTTTTGCACTTATACTGTTACATGTTCTGGAATTTTTGAAGAGTCTGGCAACTTCTGTGGGAACTATTGACTGTCTAGGGCTATTCAAATCAACCTATAAAGAACATTTCTATATGTATTCTTTTGTAGACTGCAACCATCAAATGCCTTCACATTTGAAGTTTTTGCAAAATTCCTTCATCCTCAGACTTGTAAATATCAACTGAGGAAATGGTGAGAAATGGCATAAAAAGGGAGAAAAATTTCAAATAATTTTCAGAGCAAACAGGATTTCCTTCATTTCTATTGTTCTTGAAATCATTCTGCAAGACAATCAATTTTCAAGGAATAGATTACATTTTGCTTCTTCAAGTCTTTATATTGTGTATATATATAATTTTGCTTCAGACATTAAAATCTTAGAGGTTTCCCAAGCAAAGTCAGGAACAAACATTAAAATATGAAATGCATTTTGAGATGTGTTTGTAGTTCTTAGTTTAATTTCTGTCTACATCATTGTATATTCAAACATTCCAGTCAATGAAGACAGGGGCAAACACAATAACATATGACTAACAGCAGTCAATAATGAACAGTTAAAGCTGATGTTCCATGGATATTTGTAAGTTGATATTTAAGCTTCTTGGAAAAATATACACATCCAGAGAAGTCAGAACTGACTTATTAATCATATATAAACTGAACATAAGAGCTAGATTTACACTGCAATGGTATTCACACTGAATAGTTTGACTAATCCAAAAATAAACACTGAATTTTCAGGAGTTTTGGAAGAGATTTACTAATGGAAAAAATAGTTAGAAAGAAAAGTGTCTTAGAGTGGATGAATTTCTTGTATATGGAAGACGAACATGTTTTCTGGTTAAATGTTGTCCTCATGTCCAGCCTGGGCCCTATATCATAATTATAGCAATAAAACACACTTTACTTATCTGATGTCTCTTTTGCACTGAATACTAATTATTTACAATAAAATCTGCAATTTATAGCTTCACACTGGCAGCAGTTTTTAAAAATATTTAATAAAAAATTCCACTTAGCAGCTTATGCACCATTTGGAAATAATCTAACATAACTGTTGGCAAATTATATCACCTTCTATGATGTTTCTTCAATCCAGAAAAATACTTGATAGTTATTACTGTAATCAGTTCAATGAACTTATATGGTATCTGAAATTACACTCTGCAGCTTATAGTGTTACACACAACAAAGGATGCTAGATTTGAGATACTTATTCTGATACACTTGTGAATGATATTCTGATTCATTGTTGACATTCTTTTTAAGAAAATACAAACCATATTTTTATTAAGAGATAAGACCCAGACTTACAGCTGAGCTTTATCTTTAAAATGATACTCAGAAATATTTCAGTCTCGATTATCTAGATGGCCATAGTTTTGTATGCAGAACCTTGAACTCTGCTGAATTTAGTGACATTATTAATTGAGAAATTACATCAATGAGTTTTATGTAGAAAGAAACACTTTCTAAAGTCTTGCACTCACTCTTAATCATTTCTTTTTCTAGGTCTACAGCATGGATTGAGAAATAAAAATGAACAAAGAATCATATGCAGTAATCTAAAGGCATAAAGTCACCTGCACTCTTCCTTGCTGTTGGGGGCAGTTGAGTTTAAAGTCTGGAAAATCATCCAGTTCTCAGTACTTGCTAATTGACTGATCATTTAACTACTTGTCCAATGTAAAAAGAGGGGAAAAAAAAAAGAGAGAAAGAAAAATGAAGACTACATAGAAAAGGTTAGTGCAAATCAGCTGCAGCCTAGCCTTTAGTTTACTGGAAGCAGAAATTACTCTGTCTGCAGTATCAGCACTACAGCATTCTAACCGAGCTTCTGCAGCTGTGAATTGCTTTTGCCCTGAAACCAATTCAAAATGCAATATTTATCTTGAAAAAGACCAAATCACAGCAGAAGTCTTGGTACTCTCTCTGCTTGGGAGAGGAGGGGCTGAGGCTACAGAGAATTTTTCATGAGTTTGAGCGGAGGGAGAAGTCTTGAAATGTGGAATAATAATGAAAAACAGAGTCACAGACTTTTAAAAAGTAAACAGGTTTAATTTAGACATTCTTACAATTGTAAAAGTTGGTATTTTTTTGCATCTGAAAAATATTTTGCCACTGGCTCTTTTTAATGAGTCATACTGAATATTTAATGATGTTTCTTAAAAATGTCCACATTAACTAAACATGACCTATTTTCTAGGTCAGAAAAAAAGAGAACACTTCTGTTAATGACCCAGTGCCTGGGGAGCCCTCTTTTTTTATAGTATAGAACAAGTAAGGACATTTATAAATCTAGTGGGAGATCATAAAAAGTGCCCAATTTGCACTAGAAGTCAACAGAAGCCCTCTTTGTACCTTTAAAATGCTCCCATTTTGTCAAGTAATGGGAGTGCATATGGGCTGTGTCATAAAGTTAAGTGAAAAGATAAAGCCATTTGGGGGAGGAAAAAAAAGCTAACTGCAATCTTAATGGGCAAATTTTGACTTATATGAATCATAGAATCATAGGGGTTGGAAGGGTCCAACCCCCCCTGCCAAAGCATTTCTGCATGTGTAAATTGGTCCATCATTTGTCAACAGGTTAATTTAAGTTTACTCCATTTGTGCTCTGAGAGTAGGAGGTAGATTCAATTGCTACTGGCTTTCATAGCAGGTCTGCTCTTCGTGTGAGATGGAAACTGGTGCTCTCAAGTGAGAGAACTATTAACGTGATGCTTTGCAGCTACCAACAGCCTTTCATTTCATGAACCACTATTCTCCTCATCCTGAATTTTGCTTACTCAGCTTTAGATACTGAAGGGATCCAAGCTAGAAGTCTGGCAGCCTTTTGGTAATGTGTGTTGCTTATGGAAAGGTAAGTACCTGCAGGGACGTTAGGCCTGCTGGTGAGTTTTATTGTCCTTCATGGATACCTGCCACTCTGATGACAGAGGACTTTGCTGTGGTAATGGCTATGAGGATAAAAGTTCAGTGTATTGTACAGGATGTATGTGGGACTGAAATTCCACTTTTGTATGATGTTAGAGGAATGTAGGAAATGGTGACTGACTCATTATTAATATTCTGTATTTTCAGAGCCATTTTCAGGTAAAAGCAAGGCTTTAATGAAAATTTAACTTTAAAGGAATAATGCATTTCCCAACCTTCTTGCTAAAAAGCATTGTTTAAAGCTCATGTTATTGCTTGATAGAAACAATGGGAAAATTGGCAACATTTTCTGTATTTTTTTTCCAATGTATACCTGTTTTTTTCTTTATCACTTCAGAATCTTGATGTCTTCAAAAACTTTGCATGCAATGTGAGTTAAAAACAGTTACGTGCAAATTGTTGCAAATTCCCTTTCTTTGTATTATATTTTTTTAATCTCATTCTTCAATATGAATAGCTTTTGAGAATAAAGTGAATTTATTCAGAAAATTCAGTGAGATTTCCTATAAAAGGATCACAAGCACTAATTTAATTGAGAGTATTTGAACTTACTTGTAGTAACTTTGTTGATGAAGGGCAGCAAGCATCATGCATAAAATAATCTGGGGATTTCTCTTCATCTTTACTAACTTGACAAAGGTCTATAAACACATTAATGCATAAGTTCAACAGTCTCTCTTTGCTACAGCACATTGAATGGTAATTTAGCCAGCCAAAATCCTTTCTTTAAGAGATACATAAAATGTTTTCAATTTTTTTTCCATCCAAAGAACAGATGTTTTTGGGCAGGAACAGAATGTTGAATTACATTAGAGACACAAAAATAACTAAACTGTTTCAAAGAAGTAATTCTTAGCCAAATTGCCCATATCTTTTGTCTTGGCAATGAGACATTTGGGGATATGTCTTCAAAAGCATCTTAAAAAAAAAAAAAAGAAAAAAAATAATTAGGAGGACATGTTTTCCATTTTGTCGGGACAATTACTCCCTTTCTAATACTTCGTTATTAGTTAATTACTGGCCCACTTTTCTGAACAAAAGGTACTGGACTGAAAACTTTGTGAATGTCATCTCCTTTAAATGAGAATTTTCAGGGAAATGGGCTTGAAACTTGTTAATTTTTTGTCTTTGAAATTTCAGAGCCAGTTCTTAATATTATTTTCTGTCCATACTCTAACAACTGACATCAGTTGTTACAGAAACACACACACAGATGTATACCGTTTGCTAAAACACAGAGGTATTTTATACATGATGTCAAAACATGTCATATTTGTTGCTTTTGAATCACTCTCCAGGGATAGAGCTGGGGTTGTACCTACCTCTTTACTGCCCTGTGTTTGAATTCTTGAGTGTAAGGTGGTATTAGGATTTCATTTTCATTACGTAAAGTTGTTCACACATACTCAAAATTTAGATGTGGGACATAATATTCACCAGTATTTATGGAATTTGATGTTTCTTCTAATAAGGCCTGGTTTGTTTGTTTGTTGCAAGTTTTTCCTTCTTGCCTTTCCCTCTTTCTCTTTGAAGAGAACATAAATGTAATGATGCATGCAATTCAGTGATGTGACAAAACCATAACTCAAAATTCTGTTGAGTCAGACCAATAATTCATTTCTTTTCTTTTGTATTTCGTCTCTGAAAGTGATGTTAGTGGACGCCTATAAAAGAGTATATATAAGAGGGCAACTCAGTTTTCTAAAAGCTTTCTCAGACTCCATCTATGTATTTCAAGATTGCCATGTCCTTAATAATCTCCACAGGTTGCCACTCATCTGAATCCACCTCTCTGCCACGTTTGTCATTCTTTTAGCAACTGGTATATGTGTGGCGAAAGACTACCAGATTTATTTCAAATTGCTAAAAATATTTTACAAGTTAATTGTGTATTCAATCCTTAACTGTATTAAATCTCCAACTGTTTCCTCAAGAGCAAGCAGAGATTAGCTAGCATTTTGAAATGTCTAGTATTACTTTGGTAATCGATGTGCTTCTAAAAAATCAGCCAGACTTAAATTCACAGATTATATTAAAGTATTCTGAGATAATCAATTATAAGTGTACTGTGGTGAAATGGCTTTGAAATATTGTAACCACATTAATGCATTAGTACAACTTACAGATTGTTTTTTTTTTTTTTGCTGATTTAGATACCTTAAGCATAATTTCATCAACTCACTTAAAAATATTTAAAAAAATGTATATATGGAGATGCCAGTGCACTAAGAAACTAATGCAAATTCAGCTAGATGAGCCATAATGTAATGATATTATTTACCTAGTTCTTTTTTGTGTTCCTCTGTGTCCCTTTATCTACTCTTTTAATTTTCATCTTATAAATTAATCACATTTTTCATAGTAATGTACAGGACCACAGCTAAGTGTGGGATGTAACATTGATAAATCTATGAAAATCAGGAGGAAAAGTGTAGGACTGCCTGAGGAAACCTAAAAAGATTAAAAAGGGAGCTTAGATTAGCACAATGTACATACTAATGAATAAAAAATTAGGTACTAATTTATATTATTCTAATGTTTTTAATCAATTTTTGAAGTTTCCTCCCAGTGAGGAGGCTTAATTTAAAACATAGAAATGCTCTCCAGGTTCCTGAGCTCAAAGAGAAAGCAATTACCATCAGTTACCAAGTGAGTCCATTTCTTATTTTGAGAATATAGGCAGAAGTATAGGTGCTTATGCTGATCCTGAGGGGTGAAAATACACTGTCAACTGTCCTTTGTCACTGATCTTATCTACAGAAGGTGGTTAGTAATCAACTGTTCTTTCTTTCTGTAAACTATGAAGTACGTAAAATATTTATTTATATGTAAAATATGAAAAAGCAGCATTAATAATTTCATTCAAACAAATGTAGAGAAATCCCTCACATCAAAATACTCAACTTTTCCTATTTTTGTTATGAGGTCGTGACTTCCATTATAACCAGTGCTACTGCCTTAGTTAACTCTAGGTTGAGTATGAGTGGAAAGACTGTAACCCTGCTCTAAAATATTTACCGGTAAATGTTGACATTAAAATTCTGGTTTATTTCCCTTCAATATCAAGACTTTACATTTAAATTAGAAAAATAGTTCTTCATATTAGGACACAAGCAATGGAATGTGTGTCAGCCATTCCTCCCATCCTTACTTATGTTACAGAATATTCCAGACAGAAGGTTTTGCTAACTTTAGCTGAGGATAAAGCTAGAGGTAATAGTCAGAACCTTTTTTTTTTTTCCACATGAAAGCTTAACTAAGAGCAGATCAGAACAGATTTTAATGCCCTGTGGTCCTTGGTGTTTTACTGCAGTTAACCTGAGGTGTCAGTCATCTCATAAAGAAGCAGAAATACTGTTTTAATTTATGCCGTTGATTATCTAGTTTGGGGTAATCAGCAGTTATTGTAAATGACTAAACTGTGACATCTCATGTACTCACTTCTGGCAATGACACCAACTCAAAGTGCACTACCCTACAATGCTTTCCTGTGCATAATAAATAGATTTCTGTATTTTTTCAACCTAGTTCTATCATTATAGAGACTGTTAAGACTAGCACTCTGTAGTGTTTGCAAGACATAAAGAAAAGATCATCTAGTTCAACCATCAGCCCATCAACTGCAACTGCGTCCTGCCATGACACATCCACACTTCTATTGAGCATCTTCAGGAATGGTGGTTGGTGGTTCTAACTAATTCCGATACCTCACCACTCTTTTGGTGAAGAAATTGTTCCTAATATTCCACCTGAACTTCCCCTGGCATGACTTAAGGGCATTATCTTTCATTCTGTCACTAGTTATCTGGGACAAGAGGTGGACACCCACCCTGTCACAACCTCACAACCTCCTTTCAGGTAGTTGTAATAAGCAATAACGTCTCCCCTGAACCTCCTCTTGTCCAGACGAAACAATCCCATTTTCCTCAGCTGCTCCCCATAAGATTCACATCATTATGAGTCATCATGTAATTTTTCCTGTACAATAAACTCTCTTAGCTTAAGCCATCTCCTTTGGTGTTGTGTAACGCTTCAAATTTTGGCTTATTTTTATTTTTTTACTTCTTAGTTTACCAGTTCATGTCTGAAGTTAAAGAAATCTTTCTACCCCCTTTCATTTAGGCTGAAAAAAAGTGACATCTTTCATGTACTATGCTTATGAGATGAAAATATTTATAAACAGCATTTTTTCCACAACCTGACTAATTTTTAATCATACAGCTTGAAGTAATGACTTTTAAAGAAAGTACAAATCAATGTTTTGCTGTTACCTTGTTTTGTATTTGTTGTTGTTTGATTGGTTATCTTGCTTGGTTTAATTTGATTTTTTTTCTTTTGTATAACAAATATAAATTCAATTAATTGCTGAACAATTCATATGGCAATCACATTTCAAGTTTAAAAGAATCGATAGGTCAAAGATTGTCAAGATAAGCCTTCTTCAGTACTGGCTAAAGTAAACTGTTTATAAGCAAGAGAGAATAACTTGGTTTTTTTGAGCAGACAATGAAACCTGTTTGGCACTACTTTCCTCTTTTGCATGGTCTCTGGTTTCTAATGAAGAACAAGAAATTTAGACTTACCTTTTTTAGGGGCAGCATATAGATATGCCCTCAAAGCACCTTCCAGTTTTTATAGTATTCATATAGTGATTTTTTTCCTTTTTATATAGGTCAGAGCTCCTTGGACAAGCTGATGGGCTCTAGAATGCTGTAGGAGGAGAGAACAGGACTGGATGAAACTGCAATAGATTAAACAAACTCATCCTGTGAAGTAGTCCTTCAGTAATTGTGACTTCCTTTAAGATACATTGATTAGATCAAGCCATAAGACAATGAGTCTTGGTAAAAGTTAGCACATTCAAAGAAAATAAGTATAGACCAGAATGACGGATAATGATGGATTGCTCAGATTTCGGGCTTTGGTGGCAGTGTTGTTTTTTCTTTCCCATTTATTTTTCATGTCAGTGCATCCTGGTTTTGAGTGTCATAATGGTTTTCAAACTGTCTTTGATAGCAAGTTTAGCTCAAGTATATATATTTCTAGTTTCAAGTGACACACTGGTATAGCAAATTGTTAAATATAACTTGTAAAATGAAATGTTTCAGTTTGAACTACTTTTTTTCTTTTTCTATACTCAGAGAAAACAAAAAAATCATTGGAGACTGGCCCAAAACATCGATTATTAACATATTGTAGGCAGGAGTACACTGTTAGAGATGTATTACTAGAACCATATGCTTTTTGACTACATTTGGAGTCACAGGAATTATGTTTTCAAAAGGAAAATATGAAATTTTAGATTTTTAATCCAGAATTTGTCACATAAGTATAGGTTTCTACTCTTAAAGGTATTAAATGTTGAGTTTATTATTTGTATTTTTACAATTGCAGAAGTTACTTTTTAGGTTTTCTCTATTTCTTCAAAACACTGCAGTGTATCTTTGCAAACATGAGGCAAGTTTGCAGCTAGATTAAATTCCAAATGCCACAGAATTATGATTCAGTTATTATTTAAAACATATTCTTAGTGTTTTAGACTATTGTGTGTGGAATTGTATAAATACTTTTCCATAATAATTTACTGCAATAAAAATATATCTTTTTATCTCCTCGATTTTTCAGCATCTATTTATATTTCAGGAAATAAGATTTTAATAAATAATTAGAAAAAAACCTACTGTATTGAAAGTAATGAATTGCCTTCTCGGGGAACTATGTCAGAATTCCTGGATTCAGTTTCTATCTTCTTCCCTGGCATTGTGTAGATTTGGCAAGCTTTACAGAGAGCTTATGTTTCTTGCCCAAGTGTCAGACAACTTTGTATTCCATGTCATTTGGCAGTATGAGTCTGGTGCACAGGATGAAAACCTTTGTCATGACCTAGACAATGGCCACTGGTAGAGATCATACGACCCAATATTTGATACAAAGACATGACGGTTAAGGCTGCTGTGGCTTTTTCCATGTCTTTCGCGGAACACTTTTGCAGGCACAGCTACTGAATGGAGCCAAGGTTGGAGAGAGCAGCTACATTTTTATCAAGCAGACTGTAAAGTAGCTCTGACACTGTCAACTGAGGTGCACTCCTTATCTCAGGGAACAGGCTTTAGGGTGAACTGTACTCTATAGTTTGTGCAAGACAGCAAATTCAGTTGTGAGACAAGGATAACGTTCCCTTGTTATATAGCACTCGGAAGATGAAATGTTACCATAGTAAAATCTGGTTTCACACAAGTTTATTTTATGCATTTTTTTCTGCCTTCTTTTGTTCATTTTTAGTGTAAGGAATAAGAAGGTATTTTTTGTTTGAATTTAAATTAATGTAACAGTAAGTTGTCAAAATACACTGGAGTCATTTAAACATAGGCCCTTTTTTAGGGCACACAACTGCTGCAACTGCTCTGAGAAGCTTCTGATAAGATGTAGTAGGTTAGGGGTGGAAGTATGATTTAAAACATGATGGGTCTAACAGGTTCATAATGCTGAAGGGAAATATTGTTTTGATGGCTGAGCTTGAAACCAAGCACAATAATATTTATTCTGCCAGTAACCCAGGTAAAATCAGTTTTGTCCTTCTTTGGACCGCATAGTCTGCAGACAAAAGGCTGGGTCTAATTGTTATACTACAGAGACTTTCAGCTATACCCAAGCTTTTCATAAGCCAACTCAGGTCATATAGCTCTGTCAAAATAACTCTTTTTAGGCTATATTGTGCTGCAGAAAATCAGGATATATCAGCTTGGACAGATCATGGTCACTACTTTCAAGATATCATTTCATGTAGTTTCATCTCAAATGTGACAAATAAACATCCAGCTATCCAACTCTACAAGAAAACAGGATATATACTGAGCTAAATATTCAGCTGGATCAAAGAAAAAAATCAGACACTGAGACCTTGTCTGGTCCAAGCTTTGTTTTATTGCCTGAGACATGCAGGTAACTAATATAACATAGACATCATCTATTAAATTAAAATGACCAGACAAAGTATTATTCATGACTGCATATATAAATATATAACCAAACATATATAACTCACTATATCATTGTACTCACATCCACTGTTTTCTCTCCATGAACACTCAGCAAGCATTAACGAATGTCATTGTGTGCAATTTTTTTAACATGAAAAAATTTAGTTCCAAATCTTTGCTCCATATGCATTTCCATGTCAGATACCAGTTTTGTCAGACTACCCCTCCATTGCCATTTCTTGCACAGCAACATTTAACGAAGTACTGGTGGGAAGATTCAACCTCTGCTGCTAAACCACTATATGATCAGTGAACTGGCCAACATAGATTCATAGATACAT
>VXAB01001675.1:0-11581 GCA_013399175.1 Odontophorus gujanensis
AGTTGATCTCGAGGATTGAGCCAGTTAGAGTATGTAGTACAGATACACAAATGAATGTTAAAATCCAAACTCTTGATTTTTGCTTTGGTTTATCAAAATAAAAAAAAAAATCGGAACACTGTGAAAAGTACTAAGCATCTGTATTATAGCTGCTCTGTGAATATTATTACCAAGAATTCACTTATGTATCAAAAAGTATACTGAAGTATCTAAGAGTATAAAATTAAACATTCTATTTTTAAGAGTTTATGTACTTCAGTACTTTTTAAAAAAATCCAAAACATTCCTTTAGAAGATTGGCTAAAGAATGTAATGTTATGTAATACATGCACATTTGTATGGTCTTGATTATAAATATGAACTATATATTATTTATATCACCAAGAGCCAAAAAATTCTTCTGGCATTATGGGCAGAAGATTTTAGGGAAGGTCACAGACTGGACATCATGTAATTTCAAAGAGCTGGGCTGTTTCGAATTCTTGTGATAAGTCAGTGGTTATGGTTTCAGCAGTTCTTGATTGTTTGTTTCCTCCCACATGTGGACTTTCATCTTTCCAGTACAGTATCAAGCATAAGTTTTTTGCCTATTGTATAAAATTACCAGTGGAACTGGATCTTTTCAGAAAGGACTTTTCAGAAAACATGTTGGCAATTCCTTCTATTGAGTGTAACGCTGATGGGGAAGGGCCCATAGAACTTCAGAACAAATGTTGACAAGTATTTATATCTGCTAATAAAACGTTTTAGACAGAAATTGATCTAGAAGTTTAAAAATTGGATGTAGGACTCCTTTTATGTCAATGCCTAATATGATGCAACTCTTTAATAAGTTTTAGATAATCTGGATTTGATTTTTACTTCTCTCTTTTTTCTTTTTCTTCTGTCTTTTCTACCCTTGTAGTCAAGACAGGGTCCTAGTAAGCTCCCCTGTCTTTTCCCATTACTCAGCCATTCTACTGATGACGTGATTGACTGCAGAATCTCACAAAAATTTTAGAAAGCCACTTCCACACTCTTCTAGCAGTGGAACTAGTTTATGTGTCTGAGGTTTTCCTAAACACAGACAAAGCATTTTCAGTATTTCCTCCCCAGTAATCCCTAAGTATGTTCAAAGAAAGTTCAGTGGTTTTGAGTTTTGCAAAATAAAAAAAAAATGTCTCCTACAGGACAATATATTCACTTAAATGTGTGTTCTAGTTAAGTGGAATCTTTACTTTATCTGACTGTACATGAAGAGCCAAAAATATAGCTGATATATTGCTCCTACTACTTACATTGCAGAAAGAGAGCAGATTTTCTGATTTCATTGACTTTGAGACTCACTATTAAAAATAAAAAATCGGATAAATATATTAAACTTTCTAGAATTACCTTCTTGATACAAATGGAAGATATGGAAGATCGTGGTTTCAAATTCCGTTATTTCCGTTTAAAGGTAATTTTTAAAATTTCATGTTTATCAATATGAATGGTTATCCTCCATTTTGTATTATAAAATTGATAATATTAATTAAATTATTATTTAAGTAGAAATATATTCTAAAAACTGTGTACTATTAATATATTAACAAGATTTTTGAGACTACGCTTATGTCTTGCACAGATATAAAATCCCAGTCTTTTCCTTTTAGAAAGGGAGTGTTTTTTCCACACTGGACATTTGAAATATAAAATAAAGCTGCTCAGATTCAAAAGGCTTTTTGAGTATATTAGTCTGATGCATGAATGTTTTAAATTAATATTTGGTGATGCCTCATGTGAAGTATCCTGACTTTATCTGGTAGTTTTCAATGAAAACAGTAATTCACTTTTATTTGTAAAGATCCTCTTACATGAGTAAGAAGATGACTGCAAGAAATGTGTTTATTAGAAATAATAATACTCAGGGGGAAAAGAGACATTTAAGGTAGCTATATCTTGAAATGCTTCAGGAATCTCTTGGATCTATTATCAACTAGGCTTGGATAAAATAAATGTGAAAATAATTAAAAAAACCCATAGACAGGAAATGTCTGTGAACATTACAGATTACATCTTTTTGGAGATATTTGCTACGTATGGTTTCTTTAGCATTTATGAACTGAATGCTTACTACTTTAAGTTTTTGTATCTGATGAGAATGTAGTGACCAAAATGCCCAACTCAAAAGCAATGTCAGAAGAAATTTCAAGTCTGTATACTATTTAACTGCATAATCTATACTATATTCTGATTAAGTTTGAATATCAAAGAGAAAGTTGAATTCTTTTTAAAGTTTTCAAAATGATTAAGCCATGATAGGCAAGTTGTAAATAAGGATTTTTTACGACTAAGAATACCTGCATGCAAACTTACTACTTCTGTTGAGTTATGAGAGTATGACATCATGTGTCTCATAGTGCTCTCATACTTGTTCTTTTTTAATCCTTGGTCAAATGGAACTGAAAAACAATGTTTTTTTTTTCTTTTTTTTTGTAATGTGGTTATGCAAATTGTAGCTTTCAGATTTTGTTTTAAGAAACACACCTTTCCTCTTACTCAAAACCAATCTCAAGCATTTAGCGGTTCTTTGAATAGTGTCTTTTGATATTAATAAACAAATAGATGTTATTCTTCAAAGGAGTTTGTGGATGGACATCTAATGTATGCTTACATAGTTATCGCTGTTTGTGCAGTTAGGATGTGTACTTAAAATTTTCTCTGATAGCCTACGTAGAAATGGGGAAATGTTTAGAAAGAGAGAACTACTATGAATCTACATATAAACACCACACAACTTCACTGGATTTTACCTATGTATCACCACCTCACATAAATGGTTCATTTCTTGATATAAGATCATGACAGGTGAAACATTCGAGCTGACAAAAAAAAAAGTTTAAATTATTAGAATTTCATAAGTTTAATTTGGTGCTATTTAATCATTTTTGTACTGTGCTATTTGCCATTTAAATTCATGTGGAGAGATTTTATCTTTAAAATGAATACCTTGTATTTTGTCAGCATGTTTTATCATTTAGGCTAAAAGGAAGATACTTCTACTGTTGGCCACTGCTGCAACTCTTTTATTTTTTGTATCATTTGATTTTTAAATGAAGGAAAATCATAGGTAACAATGACTAATTCCAGTGTAGATACAGACGTTTAATAATAAAATATGTATAAAAAAACCCTTTGTTCTTCAGAATGTTGCAGATTGTTGAATATGACTGTTTCCCCAAGTTCAGAACCATTTATTTGCACTCCGAAGAATGTGACACATCATTATTCAACTATACCTCACTTAAGAGATAAGAATAAATTATTGTATACTGCTGCTGAAAATTAAACCATTTAATGTACTTTATTTTCTATTTCTTAAAATGTTAGCTTAAATTATAAGCCAACTCTAAAATCGGAAGAATGGTGAAGCAGAAAATTGACATAAATACTGTTAGAATATTTAAAGTACATCTGTTTCAAATGAAAACTGGAAAAATCTTGTTAGAGCAGAGCATCATTATGTACAAGCAACTCATTGGACATTCTGGTAGCTTTGCATTTTATAGTAGAATAGAATAGAATGTGAACAGCATCTCTTATGGTCTGGATACATTGATACTTTATAATCTTTTACTGCAATAATGATATGTTTTTCAGTCTTTTGTACTACATATAAAATACCAGTTCGCATGCCTGCACAAAACTGAAAATGAAGTAAAAATCATTTTTATTACAGCAGTACTGCTTTTTTGAACTAGTTTAATACAAACAAGTGGCTCTGACTGAAATTCTTTAAGTCCTTCTGACTAGGACCCTGAAATAAATGGCAGCAACAAAGAGAAGAAACAGTTTCCCATGTAGATGTCTGTAGGCAGAAGAAGCAAACTCTGGCAAAGACCATAGTCAAGTAGAATTGACTGTGTCACAGGGATTGCCCCTGAAAGTATGTATTTTTTCCTTTCTAGTTTTTTTGTTTGTTGTGGGAGTTGCTTGTTTGTTTATTTTGTTTGTTATTTTGTCAGTTGCTGGCAAAGATCTGTGCCAGGAAGAACACTGGAACACTGTAAGAGAAAATAAGTACTCTGACTAACGTAGAGATGGATAGGTGCCAGCATGTGCGTACTTTTTGAGGATTGAGGGAACTACTGTGCTGGCACAGAACAACATAGCTTCACTCTGAAAACATTTACAGAGAAAAGGGAAAAAAGCCAAGATAGCAAAAATATTATAAAGGCAGTTTGCCAGTGATTTTAGTATGATTTAATTTGCAAATTGAGGAAAATGCTGGTGCAATTTACCCACATACTATTGAATCTTAAAGAGTACTGTAGAAAAGTGAACATCTATTTGAGCCAATTTGAATCACCACTCTATGTACTTGAACTGAAATTCAGATTTCTTATTTTCTATCTACTTCTGTGTAAGCAAAGTTTAGGCATCTACTGATAAACCTTCAGGATGTGTTACTTATTTCATTGTGCGTTTGATAGCATTTTTGCACAGTGTTGTTTCCTCTCTTATTTGCTTCCAAGATACTGGATGAGATCCAGGTATTTTCAAGTCAGTCAGAAAACAAAGTATGATATGTCTACAAATTCAGCAAATAAATTTCCTCTTGTATTCACACATGCTTGTGACAACCAGCTACAGAGCAAATGTGCAGGAACAAAAAGGAGGCACATGAGACCACAGTGCACCATTGCAGTGTTGAAAGTTCACCCATATATTTTTTGAAAGAATATTGTCAACAGGTTAAAAAAAAAAGATTTACCCTTTCCTATCTTTCTGTCACTGTGCACTTCTCTTCTCCTTCTCCATCTTTTGTGTATCCTCCAGGAAGCTGGTTATAGGCAGCAATATGGTCACCTCTTAGTTTTCCCTTTCTGGGGCTGAACAAACCCAGTTCCCCAGCCTCTCCCCTCACGCCCTGTGCTCCAGCCCTCACCAGTTTTGGTGACCTCTTCTACACTCACTCCAGTGTATAAATATCTTTTTTGTACTTTTGAGTCCAAAATTGAATGTAGTACTCCGTATGTTGTCTCATAAGTGCCAAATGGAGGGAAGGATGACTGTTTCTGCTGGCTACGCTCATGCTAACACAATGCACTGGACTGCCATTGCTACAAGGGAACACTGCTGATTTATGTTTAGTTTGTTCTCCATCAAGATAACCAGGTGCATTTTTTGCAGAACTGTTTCCCACACAGTCACATTCATGTTTATATCCTTTCCTGGCATCAGCTCTAGACAAGCATTTGCTTTCCACACTCTGTTCCTACATGAGTGGGCAATGTCTTTGCATTCCTCCCAAATAGGCTGTCCCTGTTTCTATCACCTATGCATTTCAGCTTACAGCTGGCTGCTTAAAAACTTGATGACCTGAATTTTGACTATTCTTCCGCTACAGAAAATATCTTTTATCACAGAAAAAGAAGATAAACTTTAGTATTTTTGGGATCAAGGTGGAATATCTGAGCAGAGGAACTGAATTGCCTTTACCATGAGGAACAAAGACCAATTTATGCGTTTTCAGATAAGTTACAGCTGTTGAGGACCAGTTTTACAGTAGAGATACACATTCACGCACTTCACTGTTATGCTACTAATTTTTATTGAGAGTTTCTCAAATCTGTCTGCTTGATATATTCACAGAAATTTAACATGATTTATTCCATAGACTTTTCTACATGCACTCATATTATCTAGGGAAATGGTACCCTTAACTTTTAAAAACAGTTTCCTTCCTCTTTGCTGCTCTAAAGCAACAAAGCAGAACTCCATGTATTCTGATCTGACGTTGAGTTGATTCTCTTATCATCTGTATTCACTGTTCATGTTTGTCTTCTGTATTAACTTTGCTCAGATTTTATCTCTTTAGGCTGGCTATCTCAGTTGTTAAAATTATCTTTAGAAATTTTATTCATCAGTGTCATATTGTGTGCATGTCAGTTTGCATAATTTAAGCTAGTACATGAAAAAAATATTAATTGGTTATGCTATTATATGAAGATAAAAATATACATGTGTACTACAGTATTCTTTTGTCTGTATCATTCATAATAGCAGTAAACATTCCTATATTTTTGGGTATACCAGGAGCTACCTCATCAAGCTAATAATTGGGCATTAGGAATGAACACCTGTCTTCATGGCCTGGTGTTCCCATTTTTTGTTCAGATTTATGCTGGAGATGGTTTACATATATCCATCCCTTTAGGAAATGAAAGTGGATTGACTACAATTCATGTATTAGATAAAAACTTAGAGTACGATGTGCTTCTTCTCTCTCTTACTGTAACTTTTGATGGTTGAAAATTCTAAAAGTGAAGGGATGTGGTGAAAGGAATGGAATGCTTATGTAGAAATCAGAGACTGGTAGTGATAGGAAGAATGTGTTTGATTTGAATGTTCCAAAACACAGGACTGACTATAAGATATTTGATTCACATTCAGTTTTTAGTGTGTATTTCTTGAGAAGAAATGTCAGTATACGCTATTTCTACTATTACCTCTATTGGTAAGATTATTTCTAATATGGAGATAATATCCATATTCATGTATTTGAAAAGTAAACTGCTGACTTAAAAAATGTAAAAGTCTATTCTAACATAAAAAAAGAAAGAAGTATTAATTTTCTATTGCACTATTGACTGAAGAAACGCAAGTACTGAAATATCTAAGATAAATTCAACAAAAGCTAGGTGAATGGAAAGCTAATGTTTAATCTGCAAAATTAATGAACTTAAAACATTTTCTTTATTCTTTTGTTTGGGATACTTTTGACTTAAAATGGCAAATCTCTATTTGTTTGTTTATTAATTAATTATTTGTTGCACCAAGAGAAACAGTAATAAAATAGATCCATTAGTAAGCAAAGTAAGATATTTTGGCCCAGGGCATTGCCTTCTGATTGCCTTAATAATATAACCATATCTACACTAATATTCTATCCTAATATTGGTCTCATAAGGCCAATGGCTTTGCTGAAAACCAACATATGAATTTTACATTGGCTTATTATTTCTAATAAACTCTACTTCTCAGAGGAAGGTGATATACTTTGCTTCATTAAATCTGGATTTTATGAATGGATAGTTACTAAAGTGTATTAAAGAGACATTACATTTCATGTGGTTATTCAGTAACTAACATCTTAATTTTAGCTTCAAAACTTTCATTCTCAGTAGGAAACAGGAGATTCTATCAGAAACTCCCTATACTACAAGAGTTATTTTTTCTAAAGATGAAGCTTAACCTGCACTTCAGAAGAGTACTCCTGGCAGCCCCATCAAAGATAGATAATGTTTTTAACTGATTTTTCCCTGATTTCCACAGTTGCTTGCAGTACCTGTGGACTGCATTTTTGTCCAAATGTGTACTGGGGCTGAACCACTTAGTGATCACAGAATCAGAATCACAGAATCACCAAGGTTGGAAAGTCCAATCATTCACCCATCACCAATAGCTCTCACTAAACCATGTCCCTCAACACAATGTCCAAACATACGCTGAACACCTCCAGGGTCGGTGATTCCACCACCTCCCTGGACAGCCCATTCCAGTGCCTGAGCACTCTTTCAGAGTAGCAGTATTTCCGTAACATCCAGCCTGAATCTCCCCTGGCACAGCTTGAAGCCATTCCCTCTAGTCCTAAATGATAAGTGTTTTATGGAGAAGTTACTCTATCATTCCATCTCTATGAAATGGTGCCAAACATACAGAGGTGTGAAATCTTCTGTCTTTATTTCCTGTAACATACAAGGAAAAATACGTTTTACCAAATCAATGTTAATGTTAATTTAGCTATGGATAGAGTAGAAGACAAGAGAAAAGAGGGCAGAAAATGAAACATACTAATGAGAGAACTAAATGGTACGTAAAGTTAATGCCAGAGATTCCTTATAGGCATGTATGTGCCTTTGTCTAGAAAAGTTGAATAAGGACAGGTAGCACAAATGGAATAAAAGACAAAACGCACAAAGAATATTATTAGTCTTACACTAATAGATTGTAAATAAATAGGGAACAGTACTATATTACTTTGGCATAATTTTATGCATTACTTATAGGGGTTTGTTTTAAATTTTTTTTAATGTGCATAGCACATTTTGTGCAACAATTTTCCAGGTCAAGAAACTTTTTCTCTGTGCTAACATCCTTTTGTGGATCTAACATCCTTTTGTGGATCTGTTCAGTTTAATGTTTTTGCAGTTATTCAACTTCAAGTAGGATTTTCTTTTCTTAGGGATATGGATCAGTCGTTATTCCCCAAGGTCAGAGTTTGCAGTTTACACTAATTTCCCACACTATTCCTTGTGCTTTGAATTATTCCTTTGCCTTTTCTTCTCTGACACTTAAACGCATTAGCAAAATCTGGCCTACTGTGCAGAATATGGAAATGTTTGGCTTTCTCTTCATTATCAATTCTCTATAATAGTTGTGTAAAAGAGTCAGTATAAACCTAGAGATTCCTTTTTTATATTGCTCTAAGTTAGGATTCTTTTATTACCTTTTAAATAAAAATACAATACTTATAATTACTCATTTAATATTCCATTCCTATCAAGGGTATTTTTTTTACTTAATTCTGGAATCATAAAATGTGTTCTGAGTATCACTTTTACTGGACTTTAACCTGATTTGATAATGGGAAGAAAAAAAAAAAAACAAAAACCTTTTCAGTACAGTATCACAATTGAAGGATTTAACTTGAGTCTATTTATTTTTTTTCCACATGGAGAAATTCAGGGACCCACCTTTGCTTCATATGTATTCATATGCTTCATATGCATTTCCATGTCAGAGTGCCCCTCTGCTGCCATCTATCACATGGCAGCAAAATGTAATGGAATATTGGTGGTAAGGTTCAAACTCTACTACCATGCCACCAGTATCTGTTTCTGACATTGGTCAGCATAATAAAATAGGAGACACTGCTTTTTGAGCAGCTCTCATACAAATTCCCTGTGGCTCTGTTAGCTCATTTTGTGTTAGGTTCTACTAGTTGGAGTGAAGATTCTTTCCTTTGTTTATTTAATAAAAAAGTAAAAGCATTCTGTAACAATTGGCACAGTTCTGGTCTTTTCCAGGCATTTTATGTTAAAGGGTTTGAAACTACAATTTAAGTCTGCAGTCCCTTTGCCAAAGATTCACTGAAACTGATCCAATTGAGGAGTTCAGTACTTTTTCTACAGTCATAGGATTTTGGTTCATCTGTGAAATGTAATATGGCTCTCTCCTGACTCCAGTGCATGTTTTCCCTTGTGTGGCAGTGAAGTGGTCTTCTGTACATGTGTTAGGTAAGAAATATTCAAAACTGTTCTATTTGTTACTGATGAAACTGTGTGCTTCCATATGACTTAGTCCTACAGATTATTTTGGGTTGTTTATGAAGCATTGCTTACGGTTTCAGTAGAACTATTAGTTTCTGTTTAACCATCTTGTTTTATTCTTGGTTCTTTGTCACTATGAAAGCCCAAAGTTTTAATGAAATTCTTCTGCCACTGTTTAAGACCCAAGAAGGGAATCTAGGCTTTGTTTATTAAGAATGTGGATGAAATATTTTGTATTTCAGTCGATCATACACAGTGTCAAAAAACCCACAGCTCCTGATTGTAAGTCAGGTGGGCACTAGTTTCAAGGTATTTAGAGGTACTACGCAATGAAATAATAAACTCAGTCAGAAAAGTAAAATTCATAAACAACATTAAAAACAGAAAAGTCTAGAAAATCGTGTTTCACCTATAAATTACTTGATTGTTAGTGACAGAGTGGAAATCATAAATAATACAGTATTTTATGTTTTGCTTTGCATGAGCTTTATAGAGCACAAATGAAACATAATAAGAGAACAGCAGATCCCTCTGTGGGTACTTCATAAGTTGTGGGGTGAATGTTCCTCACTGATGCCATATGAGCTTTTTTCCCCTCATATAAATAGCAGGAATGTATTTAATTTCACAAACTATAACAGCTAATTACAAAGTAAGTGATTAATACATACGTGACCTAACATAAGTTCTGTTTAAAATGTTAACCATCTGCGGTTTAAATTCTAGTGTCAAGTCCTTTAATACTTTGTATTACTTGTATATTACTGTGGAAGGTTGTCTACAAATTAGATAATAGGGCTTCTAAAATGTAAAAAAGGTGAGATTATGCAAAATGACGTTCTGTGTTCTAAGGTTCGCATCCTTATTAGTTGTAAAGTCCTTGTTTACCTGCAATTAGACCCACAATTAGCATGACTGACCATGCTTGCTTCTGGTTATTGTCTCAATTTGTCTGTTAACTCTGTGCTTCTGCATGTTTCTTTCCACTTACCCTTATTTTAACAAGGTCTTTGATCAGATGATTTTACAGAAATAAACTTCCTTCATCAAGGTTTGCTTCCTTTTGTTGCTTCCCTTATTGTTTGTCAGATTGGTGTTTCTGTCTTGCTTATGTCTTCCCTCTTTTTTTATTATCTCCTCTAAATTAAAAATGCCCTCAATGCCCTTGATAATCTAAAGAAAAGAAGAATGGAACAGGTACTCTCTCCTTCCACATACTCTTACACTTAAAATCTCGAAGTCTTCTCTTCATAATCACACAATCATAGAGGTTGGAAGGGACTACTGGGGATCACCTAGTCCAATCTCCTGCTAAACCAGTTTTCCTAGACCAGGTTATACAGGAAAACATCCAGGCAGATTTTGACTATCTCCAAAGGGAACTCCACAGCCTCTCTGGGCAACCTGTGCCAGTGCTCTGTCACCATCAAAGTAAAGTTTTTCCTCATCTTTCCCTTAGCAGAAGCAGTGTTCACCTGTACAAGCAAGTGGAATTAAGTAGTGTATGATGTTGGAAAAATTTCTGGAAATCATCTGATCCAACCCCCTTTTCAAAAAGGGTCAGGTTTTGCATATTTCCAAAGGTGGAAACTGCTTGGATAAGCTGTTCCAGTTCTCAGCCATACTCACTGTATATTTTTCTTCCATCTGATATTATAATGGCAGTTCAATTTTTTTCTCATTTCTTCTTGTTCCTTTATTGGGCACCACAGAGATGAGTCTCTCTCCGGCTTGACACTGACATCAGGTGTTTGTACACACTGACGAAATCCCCTTGAATACTGTCCACATTGAACAGTCCCATCTCACTCAGCCTCTTATTGTTTCACAGATGCTCTGGGCCCTTCATCTTTCTTACCCAGACTGGAGTGTCCTAGTGTCACGGAGTGAAGCACCGATATTCTGTATTCAAATAATTACACTTTTAGTTAGATTGAGGGGAGAGTAAAGCACAGGCAATTGAAGAAATATAACCATACTTCAAAATTAAATCTGAAAACTGTAATTCTCCAGATGGAGATCATATAACTATCAAGTCTACGTTTCTGCTGTGCTGAGAAGTTCTTTGTAACTATGAAGGAGATCTAGGTAGACCTCAAGGTGGATCTGTCTAATGCTTAATAAAAGATTGTCAGTTATGAATTTTATAACAGACTATTTTTTTTAATAAGTTTGGAGATACTGTCAGTTTTGAAGTATTACATCCTGAATTATTAGAATACCTTTAATTGAACTTCACATTACTAATAGAAGACAGGTTCCTTGTGTGTGTGTTTTTTTTTTTT